>JAVSBS010022249.1:10308-36783 GCA_033124195.1 Coracias cyanogaster | reverse complement strand
AGGGTCATAGAGCACTGGAACGGGCTGCCCAGAGAGGTGGTGGAGGCCCCATCCCTGGAGTCATTCAAGGTCAGGCTTGATGAGCCTCTGAGTAACCTGACCTAGATAGATGTCCCTACTGGAGTAGATGACCTCTAGAGGTCCCTTCCAGCCTTAAAACATTCTATGTTTCTATGATTCTAGAGTTCTAACCTGACTCTCCAAGTAGGTCTGTGAAGAAGCCCAAGTTAGCTCTCCTGAAGTTCAGGGTTGTGACACTACTTATTGCCCTGCTTCTTCTTTGCATGATCCTGAACTCCATCAACTCATAGTCACTGCGGTCAGGCTGCCCCCAACCTTCTCATCTCCAACCACACCTTCTTAGTTTGTTAGTACAAAGTCCAGCAGCACACCTCTCCTCATTAGTTCCTCTACCACCTCTGGCAAAAAAATCATCATCAGTGCTCTGCATGAACTTTCTGGACTGTGTGTGCCTAGCTGTGTTGCCTTTCCATCAACTATCAGTGTTGTTGAAGTCCCACATGACAGCCAGGGCCTGTGATTGTGAGGCTACTTTCAGCTGTCTGTAGAAAGCCTCATTGACTTCTGCTTCCTGATCAGGTGGCCTATAGTAAGCACCCACAACAATGTCACCCCTAAGAGCTGCTCTGCAAGGGCAAGGTGAGAAAAGAACAAGGTACAATAATAAGCCAGGTGTAAACAATGACTACACCAAAAAAGGGGTCAGGATACAGGATGTCAAGTCCATATAAGCATCAGGGCCAGGGGTCAGGACCAGAGACAGTCTGGCCATCACTCAGTAAGGTTGTGGTGGAGAGGCAGATTCGAGGCCAAGCCAAGGAAGCCAAGCCAGTGTCAACACTGGAGAGGTCCAAGACAAACAGCACTTCCCGAGGAAGAAGGGGCAAGCCCTCACTTCTACCTTTTTTCCACAACGGCTTCTCCCTGCAGAGGACCTGGCCTTGGAATCAGCCTGCTCAGCTCTAACTTAGCCAGCCAAAGTCCTAGCAGGGTGATGTGCTTGCAGTTATCTAGGGGTCACAGAGTGTTGCCTCACTTGCCTTAGCTTTTTGAAATTTTGCAAATGGCCTGGCATTATGCTTGGCTTAGCGAAAATGAACCCGTAATAGCTCCCAGCTATAGTTCAGCTGTTCATTGAGTATTTCTGCCTTTTCCAGTTTTGATTTCTCATATGAACACAGGTGTTTATGTAGAGTTGCTTTTTTGTTTGGTTGGTTTTTTTGTTGGTTTCTTTTTTTGTTTGTTTGCTTCTTCCAAGAATATTCTCACATTCCTTGGGAAACTATTGCTTAATAAACACAAAGAAATTAAAAATATGAGAAAGTTAAGGGAAAATCCGCTTTGGTATATGTACTAGAAAAGTAGAACAGAAAGAGTGTGATGCATAAGAAGTTGGGGTTTGATTAATGACTGAAGAGTAATTGAACACAGTTATCTAAAAGTCATGAAGAAACAATTTATAATACTTTATCTTAATTTATTAAAAGCTTATATAGCTGGAAAGTATTATTTGTCCAACAATGGTAAAGAAATTGACTTTTTCTTCTTTTTTTCCCCAGTAGCTTAATTTAGAGGTTTCTCCAGGTGTTTGTAAAAACGAAAATTATGTTCTTTAACAATAATGTTAATTTCATTAGTTTTAAAGCTGCAAAATATCAAAGAAAAGAGACAGTGAGCTTTAATGAGATTTGTTTCTTTTCTGGGTAATGTACCTTCTTTTATTCCTGTCAAATTGTGGGTATAAGAGATACCTTTACACATCAGTAAAATGCAAGAATTGCTACACTGTAGTAAAGGACAATTGTTGTACATGCTAGAAATATTTTAAACATACAGAGCTCTGAAGATGAGGTTCTCTTTTGTTGTGCTCTCTCTATGTATACAAATAACTCGTAATTATCAGGTATATGTGTTATTTAGAATAACATATAATTGTATTGTTGCATAGATACAGTATATTTTATACTATATGTATGTGATAAAATTATAACATATTTTTATATTTAAACACATGATGATTTATAATTTCTGTTTTCTGCATCAATTTTAATACTGTAGTATTAAAATTGTACTTGTACTTCAGATTTTAGTGTCATTGAAAAATGATGCTGGAAATTACCACAGTCAAGCTGTTTTTTCAACAAGGCAAGTTGTGGGGAGATCTCTGTGCTTTGATACTTTATCTCTTAACTGTGTCATTGGAAATGATGAGTTTATTTTAATTGAAAAATGGCTTTTCTTCTTCCAAAACCATGAAAAGCTTTGACCTCTGTAAAGTGTGGATGGTGTATTTCTGGTGAAAGTCACTTCACCTCCTCCTGTCATGAATACACAGTATGTGTGGGGATTTCTTTGACAGCTAGTGAATGAATAGGGTAAACAATCTACCACCATTGCCTGATAATATGAGGAGTTCTCTGGTATTTTTCATCCTCCTGCTTTTTTTTTTTTTTTTTTTTTTTTTTTTTTTTTTGATCCTGCATCTGTTGTTAGTGAATAGTATTTCTCCTTTGTCTTTGAGTACCACATTTTATTACAGAAAAATGTGTAACAGTGCCATAATTTCAAAGTGATATCAAGTCATAGCGCTTGGTGGGAGGTTTAGTGCATTTCTATGGAGCAGAACTGGTTTTTTTGTTGTATTTTTGCAATTAATGAAGAGAAACCAAAATAAAATGAGACCAGTGTGGGTAATAAAATCTCTCCTACCTGTGTACTAACTCACTAACATTGCTGTTCTGAAAGACATATTCTGGAGGTGCTGAATTAAAAAGACAATTTTGAAACTGAGGATCATTGTATAACATTGAGTGAAGGTCACAATATTCTCCCTTTTCACGGTCAGTGATACTTCCAGCTAAAGATAATGATGTGAGCCTTTGAGAAACAGCAGCAATACTTTTTAATCCAAAGTAGTAAGGTCAAAACAGCAGAGAAGAAGTATTCTCAAATGATGAGCTATTAGAGTAATTTGCTGCTGTCTTTGATGACCTAGTTTTATGTCTTCTTGAAAAGTGCATCCCATAACAGTGGCTCTTTGATCTTTGAATGAAGGTCTGGGATTACATATTCTCCTACCTAATGTTGCTTTCAGTTACTGGTTTGAAGCTGGGAGTCAGAGGCATGGTTTTATCACTTTCTGCTTTCTTATTAGGTAGATACTGCCAGTATGTAAGCTATTTGGGCTTTATGTTCCTTCATGAGATGATAGCTAACATGGGACAAAATACCTTTGCTTCTTCCTTTCATTTGCCTAGGTTATTGACATAGAATAAGATATTTTTCTGCTCAATTTCTCAAAAACCATGGAACAAATATCTTAACACCATTCTGCTAAATCATGCTAATTGTTGTTCTGAAATAGCAGTCCGTTTAGATTTCTTAATATTGGATCTAGAGTAAATAATGTTCTTCTTTTAAGGTTGATTATTGTAGTTCTGTAAATTGCATTAACATATTTAAAGCAAGATTCTAGAAATTAGCCCTAATTTAAGTCGAATACAAGCAAAATTTAAAAACCCCAAACCATTAATGGAGGCTTTATTTAATCTTAATTATTTGTAGTATGGGATTAAGAATAGATAGATACACTTTAAATACTGTAAGTATGTCAAAAGGTCATGCAGGGTTAGCTGATTTTGAGGAAAACTGGATATATTCCATCTATTATTAGTATCACTGACATTTTAATTCAAAAATTGCTTAGTCACGCCTGTATAAAACTAAGGGACTATTACAAATCCAGAACAACAAATAACAGCAGGAAAAAGTCAGAAAGAAGAGAAGCAAACATAGCTTAATATATCAATTAAAAGATAGCTAATCCATGAGCACACTGTCTTTACATCCTACTTGCCATTTACTCACTGGTTAGCTAGATCAACAACTCCTGCTAAATCTTTTGTTCCTGAGAGATCTAAAAAGTCATTAGACCATAGTGTACCACAGACAGCAGTTACTGGAGTTTTAATACATATAACTCCACTCAATGGATTTACAAATTTTAGAAACTTTGAATATCTCCAATAAAGCTCCAATCCACAGAGAAAGCCCAGAAATATCTAAACACTGAAATCTAAACTCATCCAGCCAACTATGGAGGCAAATTAGTTACTGTTCCAGGTAATAAGCTTGAGCTGAATATTGTTGCTTGAATTAGTCTGGACACATAACCATTCTCAAACAGTCATACTGGTTTCAGGATTTGAATTATTATTTTCTGTTCTATGCACAGTGCTATATAAGGTGCCTTTGGAACTGCTTTGGGTAACTACACAATACAGCATTGCAAGGCATAAGCTACCAATAAAAAGTCTAACCTTTGAAAGCATCCTTAAAGTCTTTCCAAATTATTACATAGTATTTTTTGTATTATCCTGTCCATGGAGGTTTTTATTATCTACCCCTACATGATAGTAACTCTAAGCATGTTCTTTCACCTTTTGTCATAAAGGATAAGAATGAAAATCTTGAATGTAGCAAATAGTGGATGCATATCACATTAATAATAATTGTTCAGGAAAAAAAAAAAGGAAAAAATTTGAACAAAAACATATTTCTATTCAGTCTTTTATGAGTTACCAAAATTATTTACAATTCATACTATTTATCATGTTGCTGACTTTGAACAAACTCTGCAAGAACAAAGTTGTCAGACTTGCTTAGTCTGGACTTGACTTGACCTGCCTGGAGCTTCATTTTAGCTTTTTTTTATCTGCAACAGCAGTATTCTACTGACCAGGTAACTATTGCCTCAACTGCTGCTCTTTCTTTCACTTTGTAGGACTTAACGATGTATTATTGTTATACTATTTTTTCTATTCTGTTACTAACTGGTAATAATAACAGGCAGTGGAAGAATAAGTCTAACGTATAACACAAGGGAGAAAGGGTAGACACTGGGAAATGTGTCTAACAATTTTAACTGCATTCTGGAGACTTTTTATGTAGTAGTATTCTGGCTTGGTTTGTTGTGTGTGTTTGTTGTTTTTTTTTTCTTTTCAGTAGGTGTTTGTGGTGAACGGACAGTGTTAAAATCAGAATGTTAATATTTCATATAGACTAGCAATAAATTGTTGATTTTGCATATAAACTGTATTTCTTCAGACCATATAAAGTGCAGAAATTGCAGTGGAAGTGAGGCCTTAATTTAATGCCACAGGACACCTAAATCCTTGGACATGTGCTGTGCCTGCTGACTGCTTTAAATAGTTGGTCACTTGCAATTCAGTGTATCCGTGATTTGCTTAGCCAATAGCTGTTCAGATGGGTGGGGATGCTTCAACACCCCTGTGTTGAACCATGTGCACATTTAGTGCTAAGAGTATCTCTTTCACATCTTACTAATTGTAAACAATCATAATTGAAACACTCAGAATAAGCGGTAGTTGGGCCTGCCAATGTCAACTCACACATATTTGACCAAAGAACCTAAACATTTTTCCTTTCTTATTAGGGAGTTTAAAAATACTGAGTCCCATTTAGTACCTATACAAAAAAAGTGGTTGAATACTTTTAGAATTGTGAAATCTTAACTCAAAAGCTATGCAATGCCAAGGTAAATAATGCACACAAAACCTTAACTTCTGTTCTTCATAGGTAAGAGTTACTGATCAATTTAGTTATTTTCTTATGTGAATCATCAAGAGGAAAACAGAAATAGACTGTTCTCTTTTCTCTGAATCCATCATTTGAGAGAAACAAACACTTTTTTGGCTTCTGTAGTGATTTATTCAGTAGGAAGGAAGTACTGTTTATTGCCTAACTAAATTTTGAAGATGAGGTTTAGAGGTCCTATGTATTCTAACTATACATTCTTTTGAGCACAGTTATTGTAGGAGTCAGGATGGCAAAATAAAATTGAATTAAAATTCACATATGAAAAATGTTAGATTGTTGCTTGTTTGAGTTTTCTAAAAATTCTTCTTCCGCACAGTTTTGTGACCTCCATTAATAATACGTTGCCTTTCTAGAGAGGCTTAAACCCTTAATTATTAATAGGGATAGCATATTTTTCAGATTTGCTAAAAGCATTGATGGAGTCAGATGCATCTTCTTCTGGCTTCTAGCTTACCACAGCACTCCTTGAGGCAGGACAAATGAGTGTTTTATTCTTTTCCCTTTTCTCTTTGCATACAACATACATAAAACCTTACCAAAGCAGTTGCCATGCTTTAACATCAGCTGGCAACCAAACAGCACACAGCTGCTCACTCCTCTCCAGTGGGATGGGGAAGAGAATTGAAAGTGTAAAAAAAGAAAAATCTGTGCTTTGAGATAAAAACAGTTTAATAGGTAAGGCAAAAGCTGTATGCACATGCAAACCAAACCAAGGAATTAATTCACTGCTTCCCATCAGCAGGGAGGTGTTAACATCACATGTTAATGGTTACTTGAGAAGACAAAACACCATCACTCCAAACATTCCCCCTTCCTTCTTCTTCCCCCAGTTTTATGTGCTGAGCGTGATACCATATGGTATGGAATATCCCTTCGGTTAGTTGGGGTCAGCTGTCCTGGCTGTGTCCCCTCCCAGCTCCTTGTGCAGACCCAGCCTACTTGCTGGTGGGGTGCTGTGAAAAGCAGAAAAGGCCTTGACTTTGTGTGAGCACTGCTCAGCAGTAACAAAAACATCCCTGAATTATCAGCACTATTTTCATCACAAATCCAAAATGTAGCCCCATACCAGCTACTATGAAGAAAATTAACTCTATCCCAGCCAAAACCAGCAAAGAAATAAAAGGAAAAGCCCATCAAATGCACATCTAAACGCACAATGTCTGGAGGAGGAGCAGCAGAAAATTTAGATTTATGGAATATAAAACTGGATTATAAGATAATGCATACTTAATACCCTTGAATATTAAGGCATGAAAACAAATAGCGAACAGACTACTAGTCATTAACATTTTGTGCTTCTGGTTAATTTAGTTTTCAGACAGGAAATAGAGATTTTTTCTTGCTGATCAAGTAAGAAGGGAAAGGTGTAGTAGCACTTACATCAGAATTTTCCCAAGGTCTGTTTTAAATATCTCTTTTACTACTTTATAAAAAGTGTGATTTAGTTTGCTTACTAAAGGGATATATATGTATATAGTTTTATTTTTGTAATGCTTATTCTATATTTATGGAACATATTTCTATTTAAAAACATGGATAGGAAATTGCTTGGGGTTTTTTTTTGTTGTTTGTTTGTTTGTTTTCTGTTGGATACTTACTTTGCTATAGAGCTTTATTTTGTCCTATTTTATTTTACAGGTGCTTGATACCTAAATTTTTTTTTTTTTTTTTGTTCCTTGCATCATGTCAAAAGCATGTTTTTGTGATTAAAAATTTGTTGAATTAGTGTATTTTCTCTTCGCAAATACATTGTTTCATTTGTTTCTTGTGCTTAAGGAATATGTCTGCTTGATCTATCTTTGATTTTTTTCCAATCATTAGAATTTCCAGCTTTCATTGTGAAATACATCTAAAATCATGATAGCAGATGTAAAGTATATTTACTTGGAAATAAAAAAAATATCTGGGTTTGTTTAAATCACCATACTTGCTTTCTGGTAACCATGGCAGCATAGTGAAAGTGGCAGAACTTTTCTTAATACTTGGGGAAAATACTTCTTTATGTAGATCTGAACTGAGTTGCTACTGTTGCTCAGAAGTTTTGATTTCTTTTAAAATTCTACTGATAACTGACCTGTTCAGCAAATATAATCCATAGGCTCAAAACCAACTTCATACATTTCAGTGGTTGAACCCAGAAGCTAATTTTTGAACATGAATTATACAGTTGATGGCTGTGACAGTGTGAAGAAACAAAAGCCGTGCCGTATTCATGCCCTGTATAGGACACTTGTTTACTAGACTTTGTACGCTACTTTCCATCTGAATATAAAAATTCTGTGCACCATGCAACCCTCCTTTCTTGCCTACCTGGAGAAAGGAAATGGGAATTGGAAAACAGCTTTTAAACAGTTTTCAAAACCCAAGAACCAGATAGACATTTTTTGCTCTTTCTGTTCCCATTTCCTGCTTCCAGGGAAGGTTTTTTTATGAGTCCATTTGTGACATTTCTGATGCCTAGATTTGCAAAAGAGTGAATTTACATGTGAATTACCAATATAAATACGTGTTTGCATGATAACAAATAAAACATTGATGTTTGCCTAGTTGTCAGGACAAGCCACTGTAATACAAATGGTTGCTTACTAACAGCAAGAATTTTTCAACCAGTTCAGATACCAATTTGAACTTGATAATAAATGCCTCCCTCTAACCAATGTTTGTTACATTATGTAATAAAAACTGAAAAGAACACCTAAAGGAATTAGTGAATGCTGACAAGAAGAGGGAATAGTTCTTTTAAGTACTTAATACTCAGAAAATCAACATGTATTAATTTGTACAGAAGCCAAAACCACGTCTGTCTAGAGTGTCTAACTGTTTTGGTTTTTTTCTCTCCTTAAAATTGGAAAGGTGCTCTGGCTTGGCCATAGCTCATTTTAGGTATGGATTTGTTCAGTTAGGAGTATTATTACTCTAAGTCTTTTTATTTTTATAGAGATGGATAAATAGTTACTTCTAAAGAGCATTCATTAGGTTGGTGGCACCTACCTTAGTAAGTCTCTCATTGAATTACCGAAGTTAAGTCCAGGTCAAAGGGGTTTGTGCAAGTTCACCTCATCATCTGTACAAAACAGAAGCAGAATCCTAGAGTAATACCATTCCAGTTCTGGACCATCACCTCTCTTGATGTATACCTCTTCTTGAATACGCTTTCCCTGAGGCACCACCACCTTGCCCCCTGGGCTCAGCTGTGTCCTATGGGGTGTAGGTAGGAGCCAGCTGGAACCGGCTGTGTCTGGCACAGGGCAGTCCTGGCCTCTCCTCACAGAAGCCACCCTGCAGCCCCCGCTGCCAGCACCTGGGCATGGGAACCCAGTACAGTTCTTAACTGACAACTGTGACATTCTTTGTTTGTTTATTCACACTGTTTCATTTTCCTTTTCACTCTGACTGTCATATGTGCTGATTTTATGTGGTAAAAACTTACATTTTTTCATTGTATGGTGAGCAGAAGAGTTTCCCTTAGACTGGTATGTCCTTAAGAGTTCAAATGCAACTAGGATGAAATTTCATTTCATGTTGAATTGAAAACTGTGGACAGGCCTGTGCATTTTTGAAATGAAATACAGGACCTAGATATTTTGCTGCAAGAGGCAGAGGACATTACCTTCCCAGTGGACCCTTGTAGACCTCTGTATATAATCCCAGCATAGGCTGAAGGTGATGTGAACTGGTGCTGTTCCACTTCTGCAGCTGCTGCTCTTCTGTTCACATTCCACACCAGGGTTTCTAGGCATCAGAGCCCATGGGATATACAACAAAGGACAAACCTTCATTTTTTGCAGGACTAAATAAAACAAACCAAACCACCTATTATTGGGAAAAGAGGAAAGCAGCTTCGGAAGAATATTGCAATCAGTTATGGTTACTTGGTCTTCTAACTAGGATAAATAAACTTGTGAATTATTTTCTACCTGTTGGTGGGAGCCCATAAAGACCATACCGGGCAACTACAGAGTGATCTGCTAAGTCCATTTTCTTTGCATTAAAAGCATTTGAATCATTTCAGAGGCATTGACTGTGTTGCTACTGGTGGTTATTGCCACTACTGCTGCCAGGTGTGGCAATACCAGCCACAAATACTGCTGGTAGTGCTGGTCTGTGCCCATCTGCCCTGCCTTCCCCCTTCCCAGCTACGGGCAGTGTAGAAAAAGACAGAAATCCTAGTTACAGTGGGTACTTACATTGCAAAGACAATTATGATAGTGAATATTGCCAGCAGAATACAAATCTTCTTTTATACAATGTGAATAAAGACATTTGAGGACATAAAATTTGATGGTAATTATTGACAGTGCTTCTTTGATCTCTCTGATAAACAACTGCTTTTCAGTTTAAAGGAGCTAAAATGCATTATCATAGAGATCTGGAATGTTGCAGTGTGCTGCTTCCTATGTCTCAGTTCAATTAGTGCAGTGGTTATTTTGCCTGTCTGACATTTTTATATACACAGATGTCAAATAACATAACCTCATGTCAAGTGTTTTTGTTTATTAGTGTGGGGGCCACTGTCCTACAAGTCCTAACAGAGTAATAAAGTATGATGGCTACAATCGGAGCCTAACTAGATCTTACTTGTTTCTTTTGTCAAAGAAATGGAATTGGCTTTTCACATCAGTAGTCCACATTTGATTCATGTTTCTATTTAACAGCTGGAGGCTGTCATGGGTGAAATGAGACTTGTCAGCCTCAAAAAGAGGAGCAAGTATTCATCTTTAAACTGATTTCAAAATGAAATTCTCATTTTTAAGAAACTCTGGGAGTGGCGACAAGATTATAGAATATCTGTTTCAAGTTATCTAGGGAAAACCATAATGACTTCTGAGTACATTTTCGTGCAGAGCTAGCTTCAAAAGGCTCATGCACAGTATTTGATCATTTCTGTCAATTAATTACCATGAGCTCCATTTCACACAGATGTAAAGCTGAACTGCTCTGATATTTGCTAAAAATGGTACACTGATAAAATATACCTTGGACTGGTTTAAAGAGACAAGGGAGATTCTTCTATCAGGTTGGAAGACTTTAGAGTATCTAACAGATTCTCAAGAAGGACTATTCAAAATTTATCAAAAGTTAACCTAATTCGTGGTTCAATTACTAATACCATCATATTACATGTAAAGAGAGAATATATTAATTGATCCATGAAACAGTGTATTTTACCTGTGATTAAAAAACCCAGCCACCCACTCAACAGAGCAGATCATCTGAACAGTACACCTTCACTCAGAGGTGTGGCGGAGAGAGAGGCTTCACCGCCAGGTTCAAACTAGCAATTTATTTGAAGTTCACTCACAGGACCAATACGTCACTACTGCAGGTTTTATGGATACAACAGAAGAATGCACTATTGCAATTTAAAAAGCAATACACAGGATACACTATTACAACACTAAGTGATTCCTGGAAAAGTACTGGTAGAACATAAAAGCACGCTAGATCTTAAAACATTCCAAATACCACACTTGTGTTTCTTCATCACTTATCCTTTCTCAGGTAGAGGGTCTCAATCCCAAGGGAAAATGTCCTTACCTGGCATCTCGAACAAGGGGGAAGGATCTCCTACAGTCTAGCTGTATTGTTGGAAAAACTTCTCCAAATTCTACCCAAATGCTTACAGTTTTTATCCTGTAAGGATGGGGTGGGGTGGGGCTGTGGGGAGGTCAGAGATATGCCTGAGGAAATTGGACTTCTCTTGTTTAAAACCATTGCCCCTCATCCTACTGCTACATGACCTCCCCAGCTTTCTTGTAGGCCCCCTTCAGATACTGAAAGGCCACAATATGGTCTCCTTGGAGTCTTCTCTTCTCCAGGCTGAACACGCTCTGGACACGCTCCCTCAGGTCTATGTCTTTTCCTGTGTTGAGAGTTATGGAGCTGGATGTGGTACTTCAGGTGATGTCTCACCAGAGCAGAGTAGAGGGGCAGAATCACCTCTCTTGATCTGCTGGCCACACTTTTGATGCAGCCCAGGATGCAATTGACCTTCTGAGCTGCAAGTGCACATTGTTGGCTCGTGTCCAGCTTTTTGTCCACCAGTACCCCCAAGTCCTTTTCCATAGGGCTGCTCTCTATCACATCATCCCCCAGCCTGTATTGATAAAGAGGATTGTCCCAACCCAGGAGCAGAACTTTGCACTTGATCTTGTTGAACTGCATGAGATTTACATGGGCCCACTTCTCAAGCTTGTCTAGGTCCCTCTGGATGGCATCCTGTCCCTCTGGCATATCAACTGCACCACTCAGCTTGCTGAGTGTGAGCTCAATCCCATTGTCTATATGATTGATTAAGATATTAAACAGCACTGGTCCCAGCACTTGGACCCCTGAGGGACACCACTTGTTACACATCTCCATCTGGGCATCGATCCATTGACCCATTGATCCCTCTGGATTTGACCATCCAGCCAATTCTTTATTCATTAAACAGTGCACCCATTGAATCCATATCTCTCCAATTTAGAGAGGAGGATGTTGTGGGAGAGTGAGTCAAAGGCCTTGCAGAAGTTCAGATAGACAACACCTGTTGTCTCTTCCTGTGTCCACTGATGTAGTCACTCCATTGTAGAAGGCCACTAGGTTGGTCAGGCAGGACTTGCCCTTAGTAAAGCCGTGCTGGCTGTCTCAGATGTCCTCCCAGTCCTCCATGTACCTTATCAGAGCTTCTAAGAGGATCTGTTCCATGATCTTGCCAGGCACAGAAGTGAGACTGACAGGTCAGTAGTTCCTGGGGTCATCCTTTCTACTCTTTTTAAAAATGAGTGTAATGTTTCCCTTCTTACAGTCACCAGGGTCTTCTCAGGTATCATGGAGAGTGGCCTGGCAACGACATCAGCCAATTCCCTTATAACTCTGGGATGCATTTCATCCAGTCACGTAGACTTTTGTATGTTCAGGTTCCTCAGGTGGTCATGAACCTTGTCTTCACTTACAGTGGGAGGGACTTTGTCCCCCTGCTCAACTTGGGAGGTGTGAGGAGAGAGGTTGCCAGTGAAGACCAAGGCAAAAAGTTGTTGAGAAGCTTAGCCTTCTCCTCATCTGTTGTTACTCGTTTGTCATTCCTGCTCGTCATAGGGGGTACAGTTTCTTCCTTTTCTAATTGACACACCTGTAGAAGCCCCTCTTGTTATTCTTTGCATCCCTTGCCAAGTTCAGCTCCAGCCATGCCCTGGCTTTCCTGACCTCATCCTTATACAACCAGACAGCATCCCTATCCTCTTCGCAGGATACCTGTCCCTGCTTGAACTGCCTGTGCAGTTCCTTCTTGCCTTTTATCGACTAACAGGTCTTGACTCAGCCATGCTGGACTCTTCCTTCCTTGCTTGATTTCTCACAGCCGGGGGTCAAGAGCTCTTGTGCTCTCAGGAGAATCTACCAGTTCTGTTCCACTCCCTTATCCCTGAGGACTGTTTCTCAGGGAGTCCTATCGACTGACTCCTTGAAGAGCTGGAATTTTGCTTTTCTAAAATTCAGGGTCTTGACTATGCTCCTCTCCTGACTCATATTCCTTAGGACTGTGAACTCTACCACTGCATGATCACTGCAGCCCAGGCTTCCTTCAGTCTTGATATCCCTGGTGAGCTCACTTGCACTGGTGGCCATCACATCCAGTATCGCATTCCCTCAGGTAGGGCCGTCAGTTTCCTGTTTTAAGAAGTTGTTGTTGAGGCACTCCAAGAGCCTTCTGAATATTCTACAGCTCGCTGTGTTATTTTCCAGCAGAGCTCAGGGTGGTTGAAATCCCCCAATAGGACAAGAGCCTGTGAGCGTGATGCCTCCTGTAGCTAAATTAAGAAGACTTTATCTGTAGGCTCCCCTTGATAGGGTGGCCTGTAGTAGACACCAAACACAAGGTTTTCCTCATTGCCTTGGTCTCTTATTCCTGCCTGTAAGTTTTCAGCATGCTCTTGGCTATTCTTTAGGGACATCTCTTCACACTCTATCCAGTTTTTAACATAGAGGTCAACACCTCTTCCCCTCCTTCCTCTCCTGTCCCTTCTGAGCACCTTGTAGCTATTGATAGCCACACTCCAGTCACAGGATTCGATTCACCAAGTTTCAGTAATAGCCACTTTGTCATAGCTTTCCAGCAGTGTGGTAGCTTCCAGCTCCTCCTGTTTGTTGTCTATGCTGCATGGGTTAATGTGGAAGCACTTCAGGTGGGCTGTCAGCCGTGTCACCTTCTTAGAGGAGCACCCCTTAACTCCGTTAAGGTGTTTCACAGATGTTTACCAGTTGGCTCCTACTACCTCAGGAGCCCCTTGCTTGTCTCTGTAAGACTGACTGTGCTGCAGTGTCCCCACCGTGCCTCAGGGCAACAGGCTGAAGGCCCTTACTGGCACCCCATCCCTGTAACCCTGGTGTGTCATCCCACAGCTTTTCACAGACAAGCCTGATATTATCCTCCTCCCCCTTCGCATCTAGTTTAAATCCCTGTCGATCAGCCCTGCAATCACTTGAATAAAGACCCTCTTCCCCCTATGACAAAGGTGTACCCCAGAATCCCATCTAGAATTAACTCATTTTGGAAACATGCTCTGATTAATAAAATCTCAGTTTTATGTAGTGATGTCTTTCAACTTTGTAACCAGCTATAAGGAAGACTTGGAGGTTTTCAAAAGTGATTAATGGGCAAAACCACAAAAAGGAAGCCTTTGTTTTTCTCCTTTTGTATCAGAGCCAAAAAGATTGCTTATTCAAAGCTTGTCTTGACTGGAATATATTTGAGGAGCCAATACAACCTCTTTGCTCCTTTCCCTCAATAATTAACAGGTTGACATGAATAAGTTGCTGACTGTGTAAGAAAGAGGGAAAAGAATTATGAATTATTAGTTTGGCATTTCACCTGAGTAAACAGACCCATCAGAATGCTTGAGGTTACATACTCAAGAGAGAAGTGTGTATCTCACACATAGATGCCATAGAAAATTGTGATAAATTACTTACGGGTTTTTTAATTATTATTGTCGTAGTCAGAAGAGTAGGAGGGAGCATCTTGCAGCTGATATCCGCCCTGCTAATCTCAATGAAAGGGAGAAAACCAAACTGAAGTAATGTTTTACATGTTTATGCTGCATATATTAAAGATACCCAGAGTCTCAGATACTGTATACAGCTGCACATCATTGTGTACAAAAGAAAAACATTTATTTTGACTTATATACTTAATTTCTCTATAACTTGAAACTGAGCCTTTACAGAATTAGCAAAAATGTTGGACTGCATGTTTTTATTTGGAGCAATGTTCTGCTCTGAGATTGTTCACTTATCTACGATGCAGTGGTTTTCTCTTTTTGACTACTGTCCCTAATTACAGCAGTTATAGATAAACAATTTAGGGCACAAGACATTCTAGTTTTATTTCAAGTGTGCTCTGAACTATTCTGTGTAAAAAAATGAGGGCAAATTATGTACTGCTGCTATTCTACTCCTTGCACTTTGGTTTGTAAAGCACAGTTCTGTCTTTTGAAGTAGTGTCGTATAATATGCACTCTGCGTGGTTTGTGGTATTTAAATGTCAATTTAGGTCATCTTAATAGCTACTGGATTGGTACTACTGGACACTTTGAAGTGATGAATACAAGCAATTACATTTCTTTTTTTTCAACAAAGTCTGGAAAAAGTCTTAAAAACTTATGTTTAGGATTAAAAATGCTGCTGAGCTTTCTGGTATGGTCCTTCTTATACAAACTTCCATGTATTTATCATTTTTTGCTGAGTAGGAGCCTGAAAAATGCATATAGAAATATAGCTACTATTAAAATATATATATATGTCATTAATCCTATCTCTGCAGTTAGGCATTTTGTACTAAATTGTCAGAAAATTCTTCATTGTACTAAGGATTCACCATTCTGAAGTCCTTCCTGTAATGGGATGCTCAAAAGAAAGTGGAGATCAGTACTCTCTTTTAGTAGATGTGGACAGATAAGCAGAAGAAATTGTCTCTCTTCTGAACAGATGTACTTTGCACAAAGTAATTAAAAAAAAAAAAGCTACCTGAATTTTAGATGCTCACAGAAGTAAGAGGCCATGATCTGGTACTTGAAATGTGAAACCTTTTGTGAATTTAGAAGATACAATGACCACTGGAAGAGCCATCTACTATGGTTATGTATTAAATATTAAGTTAGTTCTTGGAAACTGTAATTCTTATCCAGCTTTTGGTGTATCCACAGACAGACTGATTATAGATCAAACTTACAGAACTTTAACTGCAATAATGCAAAGTTTAGTTGGAATATACTTGCTTTATTTCTTGGGAGGGTTGTGCATCCCTTACAGTCATTGTAGCTAGACATTTGATATTTATTCTAGCCACTTAAATGCAGTTCTTAGAATGTCAGCACTGCATTTCAATCACAAGCAGTACCATGTAGTGTAGATTTAGCCATAGAAACATTATGTGTGTATATGCATGTAATTATTTATTTTATAATTAAATAAAATGTCTTTTATTGAAAAAAAGCACTACTAAACCTATTTAGCTAAAGTATTAAACATAGAAATGAGATATCAAACATTAACATCTTTGTTCTGTTAAATTTTATGTCTTCGGAATGCCTCATCTCTTTTTGCTTTTGAACCAGGAGAAAAAAATCTTATTAATAGATTCAATCTCTTAGTGACCCCTTTTATGATTATGATTATTATTTTGTTTGAGGCAGGTAGAGCAAACCACAGATCTTGTATTGATTTTGCTCAGTGTCATCCATAAACACAGTCAGTGGAAAATTTGAAATCTTAATGATCACGCTGTTTAAAATATAGACTAGAATTCAGTTATGCTGTCACAATAGGCATGTTTGCTCTCACATTACCTGTGTGTCACAGTGATCATACTACTAAACCTACTATATACCAACTTACCTTATTTTTTCTTTTGCTGTCAGAACATTATTCCCCTCAGTGAGTACATGAAAAGAAAAGCAACTCCTACTCCTTTACTCTTTCAATAATCTAAGCCATTGGCAGTTTTACCTTCTAATCTTGTTGATCAGAGCTGGTAGAAAAGTAATATATTTGTAACAACTGGAAAAAAATATTGTCTTATCAGCATTCAAAAATATTGGAACAAATAGTGGAAAAGAATAAAAGATAAAAAACTGCCACACTGATTGAGGAGAAAAAATATTTAACAATCTGTAAATCATAGTTCTGTTCACTTTCTTTTGGATGAACAGAAAAGTAAATTGTGCCCCATATGCATTGTTTAGTAATTAAGAAAGATATAAACATCGTACTTATATGTGCTTCTGGGTCCTCCAGTGAGCCAAGATTTTCCAAAGAGAATAAAACAACAATAATACAAAAATTCAAAATCATCAACTATGAGTTGTCAGTTAGAGTTAGTTAAAAAGAATAGGTGAGGTCAGTGGCTCTAGAAATGGTCTCCAGCTCTGAATAGGATTCTGAGCTTGCAATGCTGTGCTTACTCTTGCTCTGTAATTCAGTTTAGTTCCATTGGCCTGCCCATTAAGCACAATGTAAAAACCTTCAACAAGCCGCAGTCTTTGCCAGTCTTGTCTGTGAAAACAGCTTGTGCTGACCTTGATATATGGGCTTATCCTTTTCATTGAAAATCCCTACCTTTTACAGAAGTATGCAACCTCTGACCTCCTATCCCTGGCCCATTACCTTTCGCCTTGGTCTCACTCCTGGTTTAACAAATTTGGCAGTGTATTCAACATAATGGGGAATGAAGATATTCAGAGCGGTCAGTATCCGGAGTAAGCAGCCTCACTCCGACTATGCTCTGTATTCTCACTTTGAGAACAGTATGACATATTCGGCTCTTTAGAAATGCTGAAAACAGTAATAAAATCTTCTATTCTATGTGACAGAGGCAGTTTGCTCTGTTTGGAGATGACATGTTGGAATCTATCTTTCCAGGAAGACAAATACACTTTTAATTCCAGAACTGGTTTGAGGTAACAATACTCCTTCTCAAAACTTACTCAGAAGTACTAGAAGAATATCTAAAAGAATTGCTAGAATAATATCTACAAGTATTTGTAGAATAATAGCTCAAAAGCAGGCTAGAGACTTTAGGGGATAATAAAGGAAGTGTACAGCTATCCTGTTTAAGCCAAATTAGAAATTTCAAAACCTCAAAAACTTATTTTATCTATGAATTCCTATGTGAAAACAGGTGCTTACTGCAGTATTTGAAATTCATGTTTTTCACTGTCTGAGTGTCTTTGTCATGGTACGCTACCATACACATTCTGAGGGATATTTTTTTCTCTGATTCAGATAACTTCCCCACACCACCCCCAAAAGTTTTAATTTCACCAAGAGAAAAGGCAAGAGAACCATGCTGATGTACCAGTAGTTTTATGATCTGGTCATTATATAGAAAACTAAAGAAGTTAAATTGAATTAACTAAGCTAGATAAGGTATTTGAACTTTTTTTTTTTTTTTGAGACTGTTCTAATTATTAAGCTGCACCTCTAAAGAAAATCATCATCAGCTCACGTAAATATTATTTTGTGAGAAATTCAGTCTTGGTGATGCATTAGAGGTATTCTGAGCTCATCTGCTCTAACTGTGCGATAAAGACAATACAATGCTTAGTCCTGTCAAGAGGTGTTGCTTCTTGGCAAACACAGAACTGTAGCTCTTAAGTAGGGGAAAGTACTCAGAAAGTGAAAGACCCCTCACAAATTAAATGGTTCCAGCTTTTGAGAGCAGCTCAACAGGAAACTTCAGTAATAGTTGTGATCCAAGCTTCCATGTTCTACTTAGGTCTCTCTTAGGATGTAGTCCTAAGTGGCTTGCTCAAAGTCACAAAAATAGAGGAAGGTCAGAGAACTGAATTGTTATGAATCAGCTTTTCTCATTTTCTGTATAAAAAGCTGCACCCTGATAGACTATCCCATAGTTAGCAGTTATTTTTAAATTTTAAGCTCTTTCTCAAAGTCAAAGCCAATTTGATTAAATTCTTAAAACCTTGGACAGTGGACCAATATATATAAATTCAGTGCAAAATACTGAAGTTTATAGTGAAAAATGAGATTATCAATTCAGTACGCCCACGGCTAACTGTTTTGTTAACTCTTCAGTTTTGTTACACAATGCAAAGCATTTAATGTTGAAAAGTCAGCCCAAAATTTAGTATCAGTTAAATATCAGACTAAAAAAGCAGGTAATGAATTGATGGACAAATGTATATTAAATAACTAATTAAGGAAATGAGAATTGTATTTAAATACACTCATTGTAACCCTATTGATATAAAAAATTATATTTTATAGTCACCTTCAGGATTATTGCAGAAATGGCAGTGCTCAGTAAGATGCTACATACCTATTTTTGAAGGAAAAGAGAAAAACTGACCTGTGAATCACCAAAATATGTTATGAAGTGGCAGTATATTTACAAGTAAATAGCAATGTAGGGTTCGTTTATAACCTGGTGAAAAATGGAATTTTCTGAACTTCTAAGCCACTGAGGCAAAACACGTAGTTTATCTCTTTTGAAAAGAATGCTACTGGATATCCCATGAAATTGCTCTTTACTACTGACTCTTCATCAGCTCTATTGTCTCAAAGTAAATTACTGAGTTTTCCATATTCCTCAGTGAAGTGGTACTGGAAAAAGCAACAGCTCTGTTTACTCTGAGCTATGTACACGTAGCTTATGTATGGTCTGCAAAGGACAAATGTATACCGGTAATTTCATTTTCATGTCAAGTTTTGATTTCCCTTCCTGACATGTGGTGTGAAAAACAAATGGTAATGTATTTATTTTTAATGTTTTTTTTTAAAAAAACCACATTTGCATATCAAATAAAATCCCGCACCCCCTCTCGTTACTGATTTTTATCTATTGACTTCACTGAGGTCATGGTTTTCCATTTCCTTGTATTTGAGTATTATACAATGCTAAGAGAGTAAAATACTTTCGTATGACTGTAGAGAAATATTTTGCAGTCTAAGTCTGATCTTTGCAATTGGTGCAAGAGTATAATTACCTGCAGCAAGTCATGAAATAACACTCAACTGCAAACCACTGTGTGAAAACTATTTGCTACAGAGCTTATAAGACTTTTATATTAATGTCTTTAATGTTATAAGAACATGGTGAGTGCTAAATAGTTCAAGCAAGCGACAAAACCAGTACAATGTAATTATTACGCAATGATGTGGGACAGTTTCTGCTCTGTCTTCCCCTCGTGACCTCGAGCAATATAGAGACGTGTTATATATCATTATTTAAGTATCAGGATTAATGAAGGTGCAATATTTTAAAATTGATTTCTTCCATAAATCATAAATTAAAATGAAAAGGCAAAAAGGTGTTGGTACATTTTCAGGCACGGATAGATTCAATTCAGGCAAGTCTTAATGAGTGATAGATTTTGCAGTCTTAAGGTACCCTTACTATATTTTATGGTGTCAATTCATCAAGTAAAAGCAAGCATAATATAAGCTTATACATTCCATCAGGTGGAACTGTATTGAGTCATTGATGAGTGAACATCACTCACTGGAAAATGTCAGCTCTTTAGAGCCAGCAGAGTTTTCTCACGCTTAAGTTAACAGTACTTGTCTGCAATAGTTGCTTGTTGTATGTGGACCATCAGCTGAAGGAAATCAGATACATCTTTTCAGTATGGTTGGCTTGTCTTTTGCTAGCTCAGTTGTCTGTTCCTAGGGTCTGATGAATTTAACACCTGTGAAAATGTGCTGTTTACAATTATCCAAGGAGTCTTTCATGATGCAGCTTTATCTTTAATGGGCCAAATAGTATCTCAGGAGGTTTGTGTAACTGCCTATGCATTGTGGAAGACCTCAACTACCCCCTCAAAAAGTATATCTGGTGAAGGCATCTGATTCTGTACTGTAGCTTTCAGGTGACTTGTAAGAATTTCCCCATAGAAACAGGGGAAATAGAATATATTATAATTCTCAGTATATTCTGTTTAATAGGGAAAATGTATTAAAATCATAATTTCCTGCTAAAAATAAATTGATCATTTCACCTTTACCCTTTAAGTAATAATTTAATCAATCAGGCTAAAATAAAAATGTTTCATTACACTGGAAAGGTAAATATTTGACAATATCTCCCTGCAGTTCTCAAATGTAGAATTTCTTAGCTTTGTAAAAAAAAATATTTATTTAAATTGTTGCATTGATGTAACGGTATATATAAAACCAAATATTGTTATGAGGGAGCAACTTCAAGAGATGCCGGACAAATAAGCTCCCAGACTGACTGAAAGCTCTGCACCTGCTGAGCCTTAAGTTGCTTTGTTAAATTGCAATAAATCTTATATTCAGCTGCTGAAAACAGAGGTGAATGCAAAGGAGAGTTGGTCAAATTCCCTTCAGAATCCCAAGCAGAACAAAATTAAGTGAGGAAAAAAGTTTTTAAACTTTTTATTTAACTGCTGATTCACTCTCTAAGAATGGACAAAACAACTATCAGATTTATGTAAGGGCAAACTATTGTCACGCCTTGTGATCACTAAGGAATAACAAGGATAAGTGGGACATAACAGCTATTTTGGTTAAAGCAAGTATAAGACTACTGGTAGAAGTCCCCAGCTGCCAGAGAAAGGAGCACCATAAATGTACTGGTAAAATACAGAGATCCTCTATTTTAACCAAGTGTTGACAGCTATAATCCAATGGGGTGATGATTTCCCAATTTGTGAAGGTGCTAGATCTTATTAAAAAAAAAAAAAGGAATTATCATTAACATGTGAAAATGATAATTTCTTATAGTTTCTGTTGCAGAAATGAATATTTTCTTTTTAATCTGACTTTTTAAATCAAGAGGGGTGCTTAAACTTTGCTTACAATTTTTCAAGGCTAAAACAATCTGCTAGTAAAAAACACTGGAATACTTCATTTTCAAATGAAATCTAACATCTGACTATGAGCTAATTAGTTCTTGCTGAACTAATAGAACAATGCTTTAGCAGATTTGTTAAACATCTTGAGGAAACACAGTGCCATCTGTAAGAGTGTTCTGGGCCCAGATTTACCTGGGCTGGTTTTGGATAATGGTTTCTCCTAGTATAACTGCCCAGAATGGCCTTATATGCTTATGTCATCTGGTGTCCAAATGACCTTATTTTTCTCTTTGATAATATTTAAACATGATAGTCAATTCATTGGTAAACTAAGGAAAAAAGAGTTTAAACTACCTTCTTGAAAGTAGTTAAGTTGTTCAACTTCAAAACTAACATTACCTCTTCTTCCTTGATTATCTCTTTCTTATTTTCCATCTTTCATAATCTATCACTTCTTCATTAGAGTAAGTTTCATGCAGCTTTATTTCTGTTGTTTGAAACAGATCAGTGTTACTCTACTGAAGAAGTTACTTAAAGCCTGTGGTGGAGCATATGGACAATCAACTCATATCGCTAACAGTAGTTTTTCTGTCTTACAATCAGAATAATAGAATGGTTTGGGGTGGAAGGGAACTTTAAGATCATAGAGTTCCAACCTCTCTGTCATGGGCAGGGACACCTTCCACTAGATCAGGTTGCTCAAAGCCCCATCCAACCTGGTCTTGAACACATCCAGTGTTAGGCCATATACAAACTCCCTGCAAAACCTGCTCCAGTGACTTACCACCCTCATAGTGAAGAACTTCCTCCTAATTTCCAATCTAAATCTTCCCTCTTCCAGTTTGAAGCCATTGCCCCTCCTCCTGTCACTCCAAGCCCTTGTAAAAAGTCCCTCCCCAGCTTTCTTATAGTCCCCCTTCAGATACTGGAACGCCACAATGACGTCTCCCTGGACCCTTTTATCCAGGCTGAGCAACCCCCACTCTCTCAGCCTGCCTTTATAGGAGGGGTGTCCAATCATCTTTGTAACCCTCCTCTGGACCCACTCCAAGAGGTCTACGTGCCTCTTGTATTGGAGTTTCCAGAGCTGGATGCAGGACTCCAGTTGGGGTCACATAACAGCAGAGTAGAGGGGCAGAATCACCTTCCTCTACTGGTCACACTTCTTTTGATGGAGCCCAGGATATGGTTGCCTTTCTGAGCTGCTCACAATGCTGTGCAAAAGGGTCGTGTGCGACAGAGAGAACAGGTGGAACAGGCTTTTTTAATCACTTGGGGCAATTTTGTACAGAAGTTGGTTGCTTATGGATGCAAGATGGGCAGGGTTGGTTCAACCATTGAGAAGCCTCACAATCATCCCCCTCACTTGGTCCGTCAAGTCTGTACTCCTCAGTGGAAACCAGAGATCCAACCTAAATTTGATAAAGAGCACAATGACCTCTGGTGACAGGCTGTGGAGATGGGAGTGTCTCAGTGGTTGTTACATGGCTCATGCACTGATAATTTATGAGCTCTGGTAAAATTGCTGAGCAGGAAAATGCACTCGCTAAAGGGAGATCAGTCACCAGGGAAGCCTCCAGCCCCAGACAAACCCACATCCTCAGTGCCACTGAGGGATTTGACTGACAGGAAAGGGACACTGCAAAAAAACATGTATCCCCTGGGAGGACAGTGAGCCACCCTGCCCAGAGGGTGTTAGCTTTGCAATTGCTCTTAAGTAATCAGGAACCAATTATTGCTGCACCAGTGGGACCCTGGAGAGTTTTTATAATTTTTTTTGTTGATACTGGTGCCCCAATATTGGTGATTATTAAAAAGACTGCAGAATACCTACATGTTAAACCTGGTTGCTACAAAATAAAATTCACAGGAATGGATGGGATTACAAAGGAATGTCCTACAGCATAGATCACTTTATGGCTCCTGGGAGAAAACAGATTGACTCGAGATGAAGTATTGGTGGGTGCAGCCAATACTAACATATTGGGATTTGATTTATTTTTTGGCAGAACATGCAGACTCCCTGATGGCTCAGTTTGGAGCTTTTCTGGGTGAATTAACACAGGAGGGGATGAGATAAAGAGTATAAATTAGAGATGTTTATGCCCCTACCTCCACCAAAATTTACCAATATGAAACAATATCCACTGCCAGCAATGGTACAGTCAGACATTGACGGGGTGGTATCAGACTTGGAAAAAAGATATATTATCACTCGCACTCAATCTCTGTATAATTCTCCTGCCTGGCCAGTAAAAAAGCCAGATGGACAGTGGTGGCTTAAAATTGGTTACAGGTGATTGAATGCAAATACTGCACCTTTAACTAATGCTGTACCAAATATTGCAGAGTTAGTAACCCAAATCCAGGGAGCGTCTCACACATGGATGGCAACCCTAGATATAAAGGATATGTTTTTTATGATTCCACTGCAGGAATGTAACAAAGCCAATGACTGGCAGGTAAATAGAGTCCCAGTCTAGCAAACTGACAGAAGCAGTTGCTAGAGATAGGGGAGCAAAGAATGCTGTATGGTGAATGGGTAAGAGGACATGATCTGTCAGCTTGTATTGCTGTCCAGTTTAATCAACAAGTCGATAGTCTCACACAACTGCAGAGAATTGATATCATAAATGATAACCACGAATGGGAACACTTGCTTGAATGGTTGTATATAAAGTGAGGCAAGCCACACTGGATGAGCTGATCTTTATCGGGAAGGAATCACCCGTGGATGGCCCATATAAATAAAGCTGTGTGAACAAGTTGTGACTGCCTGCTCACAATGTCATCTGCGACTTAACAAAGACCATCTGAGTAAAGCAGGTCCCCTGCATATCCAAGGTAAGAAGACACTGTGGTGGATTTAGCAGATTAATTACATAGGCCTGCTGCGGCCTTCAGGAGGTAAAAAATAAATACTAGTGGGGGTGAAAGTCCTGGCCCTTTGACAGACAAATATCAAAATTATGTTCCTTTTAACATGAGAGCTGCCCTACTGTTTGCAGTAAGACACTATTTTGAAATGGCTAAAGGTTATGGAACACACCTGTCTTGAAGAGGTAAGAGAATCTGTGGCAGCAAACTGGGCAACTTGGTAAGGTGGGCTTTAAACTGAAGGACACAGGACCAAAATGGAAATGCTTATGCCATCCCATCCAACTGGGGAATAACGCAAGCCAACCAGAGCAGTGAAAAATGTTCCTTAGCTGCCTTCCAAGATGAGAGCTAGAAGGCCCACCAGCTCAAGGGGGTGTATGGCTATGTATGGCACTTGCAGCCCTCCAAGGAAACCTTCTTGCTTGATTAAGTCTCTGAAGTGCCTGTACACCAACACACACAGCATGGGGAATAAACAGGAAGAACTAGGAATCTGGGTGCAGTCACAGAGTCATGATCTCATTGCAGTTATGGAGACATGGTGGGATGGCTCGCATGATTGGAATACAGTCATGGATGGCTACATACTTTAAGGAAAGACAAACCAACAAG
Organism: Coracias cyanogaster; assembly: GCA_033124195.1. Lineage (NCBI taxonomy): Eukaryota > Metazoa > Chordata > Aves > Coraciiformes > Coraciidae > Coracias > Coracias cyanogaster. Next base: position 11,839 of record JAVSBS010022249.1, on the reverse strand, counting down.
GCGAGGTAGTGGAGTTTGGCTTTATGTGAAAAAGCAACTGGAATGTATTGAATTCTGCCTAGGGGGGGATGAAGAACATGTTGAAAACTTATAGGTAAGAATAAAGGAGCAGGCTAATATGAGTGACACTGTTGTGGGTGTTTGCTACAAGGCACCTGTTCAGGAAGAAGTTGATGAAGCTTTGTGTAGAAAGTACCCTCACAATCACAGGCCTTGCTTGTCAATGAGGGAATTCAACCGCTCTGATATTTGATGGAAAGGCAACACAGCTAGGCACTCACAATCCAGGAGGTTCCTGCAGAGAATGATGACAATTTTTTGACAGAGGTGGTAGAGGAAACAATGAGGAGAGGTGTGCTGCTCTACCCGGTACTATCAAACAAAGGTCTGGTTGGAGATATGAAGGTTGGGGGCAGCTTGGCCACAGTGACCATTAGATGGCGGAGTTCAGGATCATGCGAGGAAGAAGCAGGGCAATAAGTAGGAATCCAATGGGTTAGAACTCTAGAAGGGAGGGGGACACAAGAAAGCAGGTAAATATCCAAGCACCACTTCCTCCAAGCTCAACATGAGTGCATCCCTATAAGTAAAAAATCTATTATGAGAGGCAAGAGACCTGAATGTATGAGCTAAGCTTCTGGAAAAATTCAAACCTAAGAAGGAAGTTTACAGTATGTGGAAAAAGGGACTGGCCATTTGAGAGGAATATAGGAATGCTGCCAGAGTATGCAGGGGTGCAACGAGGAAAGCTAAGGCTCACATGGAATTAAATCTGGCATATAATGTAAAAGACAACAAGAAGGGCTTCTTCAAGTACATGAGTAGGAAAAGGAAGACTAGGGAAAATGTGGGCCTGCTGCTGAATGAGATGGGTACTCTGGTGATGGAGAAGTCCAAGTTAGTGAATGCTTTATTTACTTCAGTCTTGTCCTGATTTGGCCAGGACAGTTAATTTCCAGCAGGAGTTGGGAGGGAGCCACCACAGGGCTATTCCATACCATGCTGACATCATACCCTCCAGTGCCAGTTCCGCGGGTGCGATGCTGGGTGACGCTGGATGAGCAGTGCACACACTTGGGCCGGCTCTGCCAGTCTTTGCACTTGTATCTTGTTCTATACCTTGTTTTCTCACTGTTGTTATTGCTGTTGTTGTTCTGATTATTTCTTGTGCATTATTGTATTAAATTCTCTTTATCTCCACCCTGGGGTTTGCGCTTTCCCCTTTTCCCTTCCTGGTGGGGGGGCAGTGGCACATGGTGCTCAGGCCCAGGCAGGGGCTAAACTCCGATAAGTCTTTAGTGCTAAGGCTGTCCCTCAGGAATCCCAGTCCCTGAAGGTAAGAGAGAAAGTCTGGAGAAAGGAAGATTCACCCTTGGTCATGGAGGATTGGGTTAGTGATCATTTAGGCCAGGGGTCCTCAAACTACGGCCCGCGGGCCGGATGTGGCCCCTGGAGCTCCTCAAACCGGCCCGCGGGTATTTACAGAACTCCCCGCCCCCCCCCCACAGCCGCAGTGACTTCCTGCCGCTTA
>JAVSBS010022249.1:0-10208 GCA_033124195.1 Coracias cyanogaster | reverse complement strand
AACCTGTCATCAGTTGTTGGGGTGGAAGTTGTCATCTATTTCCCACCGTATTGTAATATCTATCAAGAAATGAACTATGTTGTCATTCGTTACTCTTGTCATCTAGTTTAGTGTGTGCTCAAAAGACCCATTTATTTTTTGAAGAGTGTGAATGATTTGGCTTCTGCATGCTTTTGATATATCGACCAAACCGAAGTATGGATTACACTTGCCACTAAATATAGCAAACAGTATATCTTGCTAGAAGAACAGAATGAAAGACAGCATCAAAGTATGGACATGTAAGACACAATATACAGATAGATGCAGCTTTTCAATCGAGGACCTAGATATCCTGACAGGAAGCGTAACTGTCTACTTCTTCATAACCAATTGCCCTCATTTCATTAGTGAGTTCAATATCACAGTACGCATCCCTTCAGAGAAGAACTCTGATAAACCCTAATATTCTCATGCTAATATCATGCCATGCAGGACCGTGCTATACGAATGCTGTCCTTCAGTGTCAGCCAAGGTACTCATAATCAGAATTTAGAATTATTTTTATTAAGTTCATGCCTAATCAAATAGAATGATCCTTAGCCTCAGGCTTGCCAGTTTAGTAAAGAGGGCTTTAAACTAGAGTTGCCAGGGAGGTGGATCCTCAATCCATCCCACTTTGAGGGCAGTTCCAGTACTGGAGGCCCTGGGCCTGGACAAGGATCACAGGCCAGCAACAGAGCAACTGAAGTGCAAGATAACAGATTCCAGCTGGTAACTCAGCTTCAGTGGGAGCCTAAATGAAATGCCTCTGTGCAAATGCATGGAGCATGGGGAGCAAAGAAGATGTGCACCCACCTACAAGGCTATGATGTTACTGGCATCACTGAGACATGGTGGGATGGCTCCTATTACTGAAGCATGGGAATAAATGGATACAAGCTCTTTAGGAAAAACAGGCAGGGGAGAAGAAGAGGGGGTGTCACAAAGTACAAGGTCCTGCACCTGGGTCAAGGCAATCCCCGGTATCAATACAGGATGGACGATGATGGGATTAAGAGCAGAGAAGGAGAAGGACTTCGGGATACTGGTGGATGAAAAACTGGACATGAGCCAACAATGTGCGCTTGCAGCCCAGAAAGCCAGCCATATCCTGGGCTGCACCAAAAGAAGTGTGACCGGCAGGTCGAGGGAAAAGATTTTCCCCTTCTACTCTGCTCTCATGAGACCTCACCTGGAATACTGCATCCAGCTCTGGAGCCCCCAGTACAAGAGGGACATGGAGATGTTGGAGTAGGTCCAGAGGACTGGAGGAAAGCCAATGTCACTCCACTCTTCAAAAAGGGTAAGAAGGAAGACCTAGGAAACTATAGGCCATTTGGCCTCATCTCCATGCCTGGAAAGGTGATGGAACAGGTCATTCTGGATGCCTTCTATAAGCATGGAGATGCTTAGAGATGGAGGAAAAGAATGTTATCAGGAGGGGTCAGCATGGATTCACCAAGAGGAAATCATGTTTGACCAATTTGATAGACTTATATGATGGCATGACTGGCCAAGTAGATGAAGTGAGAATGAAGTGGATGTTGTCTACCTTTACTTAAGCAAGGCTTTTGACAGCATTTCCTGCCGGGACACACTCCTGTGCAACCTGCTCTAGGCAAACCTGCTTTATTAGGGGTGTTGGACTAGACGATCTCCAGAGGTCCCTTCCAACCCCTACCATTCTGTGATTCTGTGAATATGCTGCTAAGAAATGCAAGACATGAGAAGTCTCATAATAAATGTCTTTGCAAATAGAAAGAGACCTGCTGTATATGCAGTCTGACCATTAAAATTATCAAATTCATTCTTCTCTTGTCATCTGGATGAGAGAAAACTTTCAAAGCTTGAAATCATCCTAAGGATTGTTGTAACTGACATTTTAGAGCAAATGCAGGAAAACTTATGGTGGAAAAAATAATTAATTTCATTTTTCCTGTAGATGTATTTGTGGATTGAAACTTTTGTGCTCTAATATTTTTGTTTTCATCCATTAATTCCAAGTTTCTAAATTTAAAACAATCCCAGTATATTCTGTTCTTTTATACAATGATAATTTTTTTCTACCTTTTCTCCATATATTGTCATGTCAAGACATTAAGTATATACGTTTTTTCTTCTTCTCCAGTGATCACACTATTCACTGCTGTATGAAACAATTATTTTGTACACTTGGTGATGAATAATTGAAATGCTTTGGATTAACTTTTGAACCGTAATTATTTAATGACAAAAAATAAGTCTGGAACTGTTAGATTATTTTTTTTTAAAATATGAATTAGCTTTTACAAAAATGAAAATGTAAATAATTGTAAATCTAATGAGTGAATAATCAGGGAGTTGTTCTAATACACTAATTAGTGCATCTAATATCTTGTTTCATTGATAGAGTGTCATTGCACTTATGGGTGACTTCTTGACTGGAAAGAGGTTGATATTTACATATGTCAGTTTTTATTTTCATCCTAATAGAGAGATAACTTATTTATTGTAAAGTCTTGTTCAGTTTACAAAATTGTCAGTCTGCTCTAGAAAAACTGTCATTTCTTATAATATCTTTCAATAGTGAATTTAGGATCTTTTCTCTAGCCTTCCTGCAGTATTTGACAAGGTCTTCTTGTAGATGATTCTTGCAATTTTTGGCTTAATTTGAAAATTATTAAAAACAAGTTATTGAAGGAATGAGTGTTCCTGGATGTATGTTTTGTTTTGTTTTGTTTTTTTAATCCAGAACCTTTTTATAGATTAGTGATACTATTAGGAGAATGAGTCAATGTCCAAACAAACTGCCAAAAGTTGCTAAGTTTAAAATTGTAGGTGCTGCAGCCTGAAGCATGAACACTAAATATTTGTTACTAACCTAACATTTGTTACTAACTAACCTAACTAACCTAATATTTGTACTAACTGAAGGTATGCAGTATAATGCATCTATACATAATAATGTTTTGCTTCAAAGTCCATCCCTTCAAAGCATGAGTGGATCATTGATATATATTGTTTCCAAATGGAGCAGCTTGACTGGAGTAGAACCAATATTGTACCAAGAAAGATCTCATGATGGTTGCCTTGCTGCGTGAAACATACGTTACTTCATCCCTTCCCCCTGCTCTTAGATTAAAGCCAAATGCTTCCCAAATGCTGAGCTAAACTGTGATGTTAATGTATCTGCTGACCATTTGTTATTATGTTTACAACTTTAAAAAGTCTGATTTCTGTTTACAGTTACTGCCAGTCTTTCTTCTGTACTATTGTTTTAGAATGTGAACATGTGAAACAACTGAAGAGTTCTATTCTTACTATGTTATGTGCCAAGTCAACCAATAAAGATGACCTCCAAAGCTGAAGAAATTCTAGTCTGCATAATCCCAGCTGAGAAAATTGAAAAAATCATGTTGATTCATTCTCAGTCAGCAAAGAAATAATAGATTTTTTATCAAATAGAAAATTAAATCACAAGTCTTAACCATACAGACTGTCTACAGACTGAAGAGTTGTCCATCATGTTAATGAACTCACAGCTTCTGTTCAACTATACTGAAGAAAGGGCTCAGAATACCTCTGTTCTGCAGTATATAATACCATGGCATTTTGAGAAGTTCAAGAGTTAAGTTGTGTCTATTGAGAATGCTTTGTCTTTATACTATAGACATGTCTGATGGTTGAAGCATTTTTTATGTTCTCAAATCCTTTGTTAAAAAAAAAGAGAAAGGCAAAGTTCTGTTAGACTCTACAGTAACTAATAATAAAAAAAAAAACCCAAAACACATGCAGAAGAAACCCCACCAAGCACTTGAATAGAATCCTCACTGTTCTCCATACCCTGTGACTTCAAATACTTTTTCTGATATTAGTCTCATGGAACACGCACTGTTTTCTCTAGATGATGGTTCCTTCAAGAACCGTGTGCAACTGGGGTACAGGGTGAACAATTATCTATGTAAAGCAATATCTTACCTTGATACTTACCAGGATTATATACTCTTAAGCTTCTTTTTAAAAGAGAAGGTACACCAAGAATGTACTAAGAACATTCTCTCCCTAGTGAGAGAGGCTGGTATTATTTGAACTGGTCATAAATTTATACGTCAATACAGGTTTATACATTTTTAGGTTGCATTCACAATACAGACGAACATCGTTGGTGCTTTAAGGTAATTAGTGCATAGCTGTGCCAAAGTTTCTGCATAACTGATATTTATTTCTAAGTTTTGCAGACTTTAAATAGGAAAATTACCCTTTTTTCCCTTAATGCTTCCATTGTTTTGAAGTCTTAAAATTCTAAAATGAAAACTGAAATGATAACTAAAATACAGATAGTCTGTGAATGAGCTTTGAAATAGAAGCAATTAAAATTTAATACGATTAAGAAGGAAAAATCAGAAGAAAGATGCAAAAAGCATGAAACACTATAACAGCCTAGGTAAATGAAACCTTATGCAGCATCATTTTGAAAGAGTACAAACAGGTAGGACATTGGTCTTTTGAGAGAATACAAAAGTCTTTAACAGTAAAACAGTGAAAGATTGGGTATGTGACTGGATGAATAGTAGATGACGTGTAAGAGATGCAGTCAGAAAGACACTGCAAGGTTTAAACATATTCTAGAAGTGAGATACCCAAATAAAAGATAATACTTTCTCCTCCCTCATGTTACGAATCTCAGTAGCAGTGGATAATACTTTAATAGCGGTGATCAGACAGTACTGCAACAGGGGAAAATTAAGGTCTCTGACAAGGATTCACTTGGGCATCTTTTAATCTATTTTCAGTCTAAATGATAACAAATGTTGCAGCTAAGTAAAATCTTGGAATATTAAAATGTATTTTTTAGGTAAATTCCAAAATACTTGCAGGTAAAGGTTTTAAGCATATTAGTATGTAGATGTATATACCTATATTTATAAATGCACTGAAGTTCCTAGTGTCCCTGAACCACTAAAGGTAATAAATGGTTTCTCTAATTTGAGAAATTTTAACTTTTTTTTTTTTCCCATCTGGAAAGATAAAACCTGACGGGCTTGTTTTGCAGGGAATTGATTTATTCTGTTATGACAGCATGTCATGAAACCACCATCTGTTAAAAAACACTTGACAGTTCATTGGGGAAAGTAGAAGCTAAAACCTGGGCCATATTTAACAAGGCCTGTAGATGTCCAGGAAGATGTGCTGAGTTCTAGACATGTGATACTTGCTCTGTTTCGAGACACAGTATTTCTCTGGGTAAATGATAGCCTGAATCATCCTTCCCTAATATTTGTGTGAGAGAGTTGACAGAGGAAGAGGTGGTGGCTGAGAAGAAAATTTTGCAAAGGTCATAATCCATCTGGGGAGATCATTCTGTGCTATGAGTAAAGTCTCAGTCAACATTTGCTGGTGTCCCAAACAAAATATGCATTTTATATGTGTGTCTATATTAGTAGGAAGAGTATTTATTTTAAGAAACAACAGTGTACAAGCAAACTGCTTTTCTAGTAAGAGCAATTTTTGACTATAACAGCATTTCAATGCTAACAATGCTAATCCTAATTTTATAGCATTTCAATGCTGTAACAGCAGTTCAGTGCTAAATCTAACAGCATTTCAATGCTAACTCTTCCCAAGAAACTACAAAATTAAATTATCAGAATAAAATGCACATTTACTAGTTAGTACAGACTTGTTCTGAAACCCTTTATTCACGTACCCAAAAATCTTTATTAATCTAAGTAATATTAGTGAAATTGGCAGGATTGGGCTCTTGGTCTGGAGTGTTTTCAAGGTCGTGAATTCTAGATGCTAATTTTTTGTTTGTTTGTTTGAACTGGATTTTCACTTGTGCTTGATCTTTTAATTTATAATGAAATAAATTTTTAAGTATCATATTTTTAATCGTCTCTGCAAAAACATTTCTGAGATTAACATAATATGTCTTCACTTAGTTTAAAGAAAGATTTCTGTGACAAACAGTATACTGTTACTACCACAAAAGTAGTATTAAAAAGATACGGAGAAAGAGATTACTCCTCTCCTATATTTTTAAGACATTCTGTATGCCAAAATAAAAAGAGAATGTAGACAAATGTTGAAATATACTGTAATTGTTGCAGTTTCTCTACTTCAAGAAGAATCTATGCTCAGGTGAAGCATTTTGGTAGTTAAAAGTGCTTTGTCGTAGTTATGTTTTTGTAGTGCTGTAATGCAGTTACAAGACACAAGAGTCTTCTCTTGTAAAACTTTGGATTTCTATATAAATTAATTGTCCCTGATGCTGACAAAACAGACATAAGGATTTATAGCTTTTATCATCTGATTGTATGTATCCTGCTTGTCACCACCCTTTTTGCTGCTGTATTCAATTTGAAAGCATATCACTGTAGGGGAAGAACAGCCACTTTTGCATCTAATTTCTCATCACCTTTCAGCTGTAATGCTGTCAGCTGTAATCCTCTCAGGCTTGTGTAATTTATTTTGTGCAGCTAAAATATTCCAATTAACTTCTTTTTATTCAAGAAGAACATCCTGCCCATTTTCCCAAAAATCTTTTAAGATAAAAACTGTGATCCACAAATTTCTGCTAGCTCTAGTCTTCTGTGGAGGAAACAGAAAGACAGGAGTCATGTAACTATGCTTGGACATACATGTGCATATTTTCAGGATAGAAAGCACATGTGTATTCAGGTTTTCTGTATGTTCACATTGTTGTGCTCTGTTACTTTATGTTTTTTCTTTATGATTAGTTACTGCTAATTCCACATATTACTTAAATACCTTTTTTAAAATGAAGAAGAAAAATAGTGAAAACTGAATGAATGATCAAATAGTTTTGAGTTTTGAAAGGACTATGAGTTCTTATATTTATATACCTACGGTTATTTAAACTTCTGGAGGGAGAATGAACGGAGAACAAAAGGAATGGAACAGTATAGGGTATCTTTTATTCCTACTTGAGAGCACAACATAGATTTTGAGTCTAGTTCGCATGAGTGCATATTCAGCTGGTTACAAATGCATTGCTCTGTGGCATTTTCTGTGTGGTTTTGAGATGAACTTTTATCTCCATAAAAATATTTCTGTATTACAATTGAGTTCTTGGAATTTGTCTATTTTGAGTCTTATTATGGATAGAAGCTTAAATGAGACTTTGCTTATACTATCTTAACCTTGCAATGGTGTGTTCTGAATGTTTCAGATGATAACTTCAGAAAATGTTGTTTTCCCTGTCTGATAAAGGTTGTAGGTCCTGGTATATCCATAAAAAGATGAATGACCATGGGAAATCGATCATTTATTTTCCCACAGAAGCAAAACATATTTTTTAATCACAATTAAAGAAAATAATACAACCAATAAATCAATTATATGGGGCTTCTTTTTGGTAATAATGTGTACTGTTTCAAGAAAACAAAAAAGAATATGCATATGGTTAAATTCAGGCTATGCAAGTTAATATATGGGAAAAGAGTAATCTTTACAGCTGCACGTCTAAATTTCTTTTTTTCCTTTCCTTTGCAGTGACCCAGGGTGGGGATGCAATTGCATCTGATACATGTCCTGATCCTGGAATTCCTGAAAATGGGAAGAGGGTGGGCTCTGACTTCAGGTAGGCACATTTATTTTTCTTTATGACCAACAGCATGCAACTACAGATACATACTGTTTCCCTGGTTTTAAGTGTGTTGAGTCTTTGTCAAAATAGCTCCAGTTCATTGCATATCTTGACTTGGTTTTGTTTGTTTCTTTTTTAAATCAATGCATTTTAAGTACATGTTTTAGAGCATAGTAACCTTGTCAAAGTACAAAAGGTAGAACTGTCTGAACAGCATAGAAGAAGCAGGAGAGACAATTGTCTGTTTTCCTGATACGTAAAAGTTGTTAAAAAGCTTGGGAAACGTGGCAAATTCAGTGTCCGAGGCTGTGATGAATGCCATCTCCTTGATTTTTTTTTTTGTTTTCATCTTTTTTAATATTCATTAAAAAAAGAAGGTGAGGTCAAATGGATACTTATGGAGAAAGGAAGAAGACTGATTTTTCCCTGTTAGGGAAAAAATGCCAGAGACTTCAGGGTGTAGCAGAGAGGAAGGTCAAAGGAAGGAGGTGAGAGCCTCCAGCTCATGCAGAGATTTAGAAATTGCTCAGCAGGGACTGGACAGCCAAACCAAAGTAAATGGAAAGAAAAACTTCATAGGTATTAGAAGGAATTTTGCAAAGTTCTCTGCAACTCCAGAGAGCAAGTTAAGCAAATCTGGCTTCTGAATCAAGGCTCTTCCAAGCTAGAGCATAGCCGACAGGAAAAAATAATTTTAAAATCTATCCTACTTTTGACTGACCTACTCTTTTTGGATTTTTCTCTATTTAATCTTAATGGAGTTTGAGAAATCCTAAACAACTCAAATGTTAATAGGATCAGCTATATACAAAGTCATTATTTCATTGGCAGCAGTGCAGCAGTTAAATGTGTTTTAAAAAATAATGAAGTAAAATAAGCTTTTTAATAGATAGGTTACAGAGAGACAAGCTGTCCAAAAGATGTTTGCTATTATCCTGTTCTATGTATTGTGGTTCAGCTTGGCAAGTACAGCTGCTGCAAGCAAAACTGTATGATACAAAAATATAGTATGCACTTGCTGTCAAAGGTCTGCTGGTTTAGGAAAACAAACATAATTTATATCTAGGTCTTTATTACCACTTGATATATTGAGGAGAAAAACAGTTGGTAGAAGATACTAAAATTTAACTGTTTCTCAAGACCATTAAAGTGTCTTCGTGTATACATCTGAGGGATACCTGTATACTTCCACTGTTATTTTGGAGAGTAGTTTATCTTACTGTTTAAGGTAAAGACTCCTCTGCTTAGTCTCTCCTCATAGCCATAAACAGCGCAGAGCATACCTCTTCATCAGACTTCCTCCAAATCAAATATTTAGTTGAAGGAATGAAGTCTGGAAAGAGTTAACCGCATAGCCTAAACTTTTAATGGAAAATAGCATGAATTCACACCTCAAGGGGCCTTTCTTACTCCATTGAGTATAAATACCAGACTAAGTTCAGCAAATCAGTATGGTGAGGGAGCCTGAGCACATGACATGTAAGAAGAGGTTGAGAGGTCTGGTTTTGCTCAGCCTTAAGAGAATCTGAACAACCTTTTTGCTGTCTACAGCTACTAAACAGGAGAGTGTAGAGACGAGAAAGCCACGCTCTTAGGTGAGGACAATGACAGGACTAGAGGTAATGGACATCAGGTGGGACATGGTAAATTACTACTAGATGCAGGATTTTTTTTTTTTTTAAAGTATTTTTTCTATGAGGATTGTGAAACACTTGGATGGTCAACATTGGAGCAAATTTCTGAGAGCGTTTGTTGAATCTCCAGCCAGGGAGGCGTTCAGAGTTCACCTGAACAGGGCCCAGAGGCAGTGGCATATGAACAACAGTTAAGAAACAACAGCAGGTCTAAGAGCACTGGTAAACTGGAATAGGGTAAGACAGAGAGTGACTTCTCTCTGGACTGTAGTCTGTAATTTGAAGGAGAAAGACATCTGAAATAATTTTGGTGAAACAGATCCAAAGATCTGAAAGTGTGAGCCCAAGCATGGGAGAGCTAAACAATAAAATTCCAAGCAGTGCATGAAAGTGCAGAGGGAAAGCCCTAAAGAATTTTAAAGCTCCAAGTATGTTTTAAAATATCTGGGAGAATCTAATGTTCAGGAACCTTGCAAAACAAAGATAACTGTATTTTGAACACAGTCTCTTATGATTGAATGTGGGTTAAAGCTGGCAGCTCATGGCTTGGATAGGTGCACCCTTTGCTGGGCTAAACTGTCTGGATGACCGGGCACAGAGAGTGGTTGTGAACGGTGCCGCGTCCAGTTGGTGTCCAGTGACCAGTGGTGTCCCCCAGGGATCAGTACTGGGCCCAGTTCTATTCAACATCTTTGTTGATGACCTGGATGAGGGGACTGAGTCTACTGCTAGTAAATTCACAGATGACACCAAGCTGGAGGGAAATGTTGATCTGCTGGAGGGTAGGGAGGTGCTTCAGAGGGACTTGGACAGGATGGGCCAATGGGCTGAGGCCAATGGTATGAGGTTCAGCAAGGCCAAGTGCAGGGTCCTACACTTTGGCCACAATAACCCCATGCAGCGCTACAGACAGGGGGATGATTGGCTGGAGAGTGGCCTGGCAGAGAGGGACCTGGGAGTACTGG
>JAVSBS010022248.1:0-19875 GCA_033124195.1 Coracias cyanogaster | reverse complement strand
ATAAAGTGAAACCCTAGCACTGGAACAGGCTTCCCAGAGAGGTTGTGGAGGCTCTTTCTCTGGAGACTTTCAAAACCTGTCTGGATGTGTTCCTGTGCGACCTGCTCTAGGAGATCCTGTTCTGGCAGGGGAGTTGGATTAGATGATCTCCAGAGGTCCCTTCCAACCCCTATGATTTTATGATTCTATGAGTCTATTTCCTCTTATAAAATCTGGCTAAGAATGTCAAATAGATTATTGGGGGGCCCAACACCTCTTCTCAATTAATACAGCATGTTATTTCATATTTTCTCGAAGGCAATATATATCTCACAACTTCAAGAACTGGATCTAAAATATTTAGTTGTGTCTCTAAAACTACCATATAACTTCTGTGGACAGAAAGAAAAAAGTGTGTGGTGTTTTCTGCTTCCACACATTACATTTTTAGACGTAGATATTTTATAACCTATATTTGTTTTCAATAAGTTTATATGTACCTCCCTGCATCATATCAAAGTACATAAGGGTTATAGTATGTTTACTGACAAGTATATGTCTCATGTATAACAAATCCTAACAACTAGGAAACTTAAATTAGTAACTTATTTTTCAGGTATTTGTTTTCCTACGTATTGTTTTTTGGAATACATTACCTAGTTCTTTTAAATAATTAGTAAAAAATGTTGATAAAATATCTCGTTTGAAATGTTTAATGCTACTATAGTTCAACTACTTCTAAGGGCTCAGATAAATAATGTACGTGATGCATTAACTGGTTTATTATAACTTCTATATACAAGTAGGGTTATGAAAACAACGAAATAGACATAGATGAAACATGCTTCCACTTTTAATATTCAAGAAACCAGAACAGGTTTTAAGACTCTTTTTGTTCCTAAATCTAGTTATTATAATGACAGATAAGTCTTAGTGTATCATCTGCTTTAAAGAAAGTAAGTACAAGGTAATATTTTGACTACAAAATAATTTTTTTATAAAAATGTTAAAGGACATTTTAATATTCAAATTGATATATACAAATACAGAATTGTTTTGGAAATATGTTGTTATACTGGTATTCAGTTATTACCTTTACAGTTCAAATAAATGGGAAAGAATTTCCCTTAAGGAAAAAAGAAAAACCAAAACCTTATGTGATCTCTTGGAAATATGTATGCCCATTTTCCCTGTACTTCAAATCTTGGAACTGATGATGAAGTCTTCATTTCCTCTGTACTTACTAGGTGTCTTAATCTTCCACCAGTTTTGATAAGGAAAATGAGGGTGTGAATATTTCAGATTCAAACAATTTTCTTCTCTGGTTAAAATGAAAATATTAGTAGATGGATGTTTTTTGAAATTACTTTAATTGTTGGCAAGAATACAGTTATATCTCTGAGATATAAAGTTGTGAAGAAAGGATAGATATTTGCAAGGAAGATTCATCTGCCCTGATAGTTCCTCTGCAAGTGTGTGGTCTGATCAAACACAGGAATATATATATATATATATATATATAATTGTATACTGAAAATATAGGAGAAACGCTTTAAGGACTGCATCTTTCTTTCTTGGATATAGTTGTGTATTTCAACAAAAGTCATGTATAGAGATATGTGTGTTTGTGTATATATATGTATAAACTGAAAGTTTTAATAGCCTTATCTTTTTAGCTACATTCTGAACTTGTATAAATAGCTGGAAAAGTTCATATATGCATGTTGAAGAAAAAGCATCTGAAGAATCTGTTCACGAGGGGGTTTTGTTTATTTTTGATGTTTGTTTTTTCAAGTGGGATTTGATTAAAAGTTACCAAAATATTCAAATTTTCATTTGTGGAAATAAAACTTTTGTAACTATGAAGTAGTTTCTGTCATATTTATATAGTACACATCAAGTATGTAAGTACATGTCCTTTAGGTCATGTAGCATATTTGACCTTTTAGTAGAAGTTATCAAGTAGACTTTTTACAAGGCAATTACTAAGGCATAAAACTATTCAACTCAGTGATTCCAATAACATTTAATGCTAATCTTATATATAGCCGAACTTGGGAATATCTAACATAGTTATTATTTTCAAGGAATTTTTTTTAAAAAGGATATACAGAACACAAACACACAGTGGTGAAGGGAGGAAAAGTGTTCATGCTTACTTTAAACAATATAATAAAAAATGTATACCTTTTATATTAGAAAAATACCAGTTGCTTAAAATTACACATTCTTTTAGACTGGCTAAAATTGAATGTTTTAAATTGTTACTTCTTTACTTTGTATGCTCCTTTCTGGACTGTAGTATACATCTCGTTGTTAAGAATCCTAGCAATGCTCTCGGAAGAGAAGAAAATTAATTATAATGTTGAAGGATAATGAGACTTCTACTTCTTTGTGGGGAGATAAATAGATTTCAGAATTTTTTCTTCTATATTATTTTTCTACACTTTAAACCATTTTAAAGAACTACAATGAGGTCTCATCTTCCAGGAAAAAAAGAAAAAAATTAATAAGATCTTTATCTCAATTATGAGTACAGATAATCTCAATTAGGCCACAGATCTCATTAGAACTTTCATGCTTGTGAATGGCATATTAAGAACTGAAATATGGAAGAAATTTCACTATGTGAAGACATTGAAATGTTAAAACTTTTAATGCTTAAAAGAACATTAGTTTCTATAGCATGTTATCTTTCCTGATAATACTATTTTATGTTTTACATTAGCATAAGATGATCCCGATTTATAGGACGTATGGAAAGTTTACATCTTTAATAGGTGCAAAGAAAATAAACATAATCAAGTACAATTTCAGAGTACACTTCACTTATGTCAAAAGTCCTTTGCTTATAATGAGACCTTAAGCAGATATTTATTACATTGCCATGCTTTCAGTGTATGTTCCACAATTTTTAGCAAACAGTTTTATTGGGTTAAATATTTTACAAGTAATAATTTTACAATAAAAATGAGTATAATCATTCATGCACTTATGTAATTACTTTCAATAACCTGAAGTAAATTCTGTAATCATGATTAATACCGGTGTATGCAAAGTTATTGGTGTGGTTTCATTATATGGAAAAGTTGAAACAAATGGATTTGATTTCGCAAAACACAAATAATGCACGGCTTTTTTTGTTATTATTTTCTATTCGTGTTTCTAATAGTATTTCTTTTCTATTATTATTTATTAGTTTTTCTTTATTACTTTTAGGATAGGAGTTAAATTCTTAAAAAAAACAGCAGCAACAACAACAAAAAACAAAAATAGAAATTAAAGCCATCCACTGTCCAACATCGCTATAGCTGTATCTGTTTATCTGCACCAACCGTTGAACTATCCAACTTCTTTATGGTCATATTAATATATTGCATTGGTAATTAAATTATGTATTGATCTTTGGTTATTTAACACAAATACTGAAGGCTTCTGAATACTGTATTCATACCAGGTAATACAAATGTACATGGATTGTAAAGGCGGTTGGGAATTTCAAGTGCAATATTCTCCACCTTCGTTAAGAAAGATAAGAAATTAGAATTTTTCTGAAACATTTAAAGCTTTGGATGCTTTTCTCAGAGTGCTTTAGATAAATGTGAATTCTATGGGTATTATGCAGCTGATCTGTTTACAAACACAGAAGCAGCAGAAAATGTCATTTTATGTGCTAAATGTTTCTAATTGGTCGGTAGATTATTTGTTACAAGGGACTGTTTATTTCTCAGTCGCTTCTTTTAAGATGAAAACATTGGATTTATTTTGTCTATCGTCTACTTTCACCTTGTTTTATCTACTTTTAATTCCTTGAATCATATCATTTCACTGTTATAAAAATGAAGAGTTTCCAAATTTCATATTTGTAGAAAGAAAATAATGATGACAACCTTCTTTGCAAGAAATCTTTGAAATCTGATCTCAAAATAACAGTGGATGTGTTGTATTAGTATTATAAGATATACATGTGAATGTTGTATTGTTTTATCAAAATAATCTGGTTTATCTAGAAATCTGATGGAAACACAAGTGCATGAAAAACTCCCATTTTATTTCTTCAGCATTACTAAAATACTTCTTTTGCAGATGATCAGAAATTATGATCATTTCCATTTGCCCATCTTGTATGATAACACTGTTTTCTGGAAAGCATGACAATGTTAATGAAGATTACAAAAGGAAAAAGCCCTGCACTTTGTCTTTCGTTCGGAGTTTTTCATGGTATAGTATCAAAATATACATAATACAGAGCACTTTCTTCAAGCACTGCCTCAGATAGTAAAGCTAGATGTTAAATATTTTTTTCTTTTTAATACAAACACCTACAGCACAAAATCAAATTATCCTTTATATTATGGTCTGAATATACGCGTGTATCAGATTGGATAGTTATACGTGTAATGTTAACAACCTCATTCCACAACTATATGTTTAATATCCCACAAACAACAGTGACTTTAGTAGTGACAATATATTATAAATTAGAACAACATGCCTCTATTTCTAGACTTCAGGGAATTTAAATTTAATTTAGGAAGATGAGAGGCTAATGAATAATCTAATAGCTAAGGCTAATTTCAAAGAAAGTGATCAAATCTATTTTGAAATAATTACTATTTACAGACAGAAATAACACATGTGACACGTAACATCAGAGTCATTGTTATCTGTTTAGAAGTTAGATCTTTGTGAAAATGAAAGCCACTGTAGTAAAAAATTGTGTCAATTAGTCACAACATAAATCAAAATCCATCTAAACTTTAATAAAAGTTGGTATTGGTTTTATTCTGCACAATGCTAGTTAACAATTAAGCAACGGGCCTGAAGGTCTAAGCATTTATGTTATGAAAATACTGATTATTTTATATTAAGAAACCAGGGGTTTGAGAAAATGGAAAAAGCCAAATTCTGTAAATGACTACAGACAATGGTACTCCAATATGCAACAGAAAAAAAAAAAAAAAAATCATACAAAGCCATCTTTTACCCTAAATGAGAAGTCATTAGAGTTCTTTTCCATTTCTATTTTTATGTGTATGGAATGCTTTTTAATTAACAGACATGATAAATACAATGTATTTAACAAATGTTGCTGCTAGAGAATCACTTTGTCTCATATTAAAAGTAAATTCTACTGAGATAGAAATAGAATTGTTCTGTTCTATACAGCAATTTATCTTGAAAGCAGCTGCAGCACTATAATACTTGAGAGAAGAGCATACTCAGTGTAATAGAAGCAACCACTGAACTTCGTTTTCAAACCAACCTATTTCACACATTTCATTTAACTACATTCCTTTCTGCTTTCCCCCCTCCCAACGAAACTCTCTGACATAGTAGTATGATCTGTGGAAGAATACCTTCACAGCAGAACATAACTCATTGGTCAACCTATAAATTAGTGGACTAATTATGTTTACAATTACTAAATGTTATTCCTTATAAAAGTAATTAAAACAAACCATAATTTTCAAAAATACTTTTTCTGACATTCACAACCACATCAATATCTATGGTGATTACTATAATCAACCACTAACTAGTCAGTCACAAAAAAACCTACTGCAATTCAAAGTAGCTCATGTGTGCAGACATTAGTGTTTACCTAAATACCCTTTCCTTGCCACCTCTGCTGCCTTTCAGTTTTTCCAGAAACACTTTCTAGTTCTCTTCATCACCTGACACAGGCTTTTTCCATTGAGTCAGATTACACAGCAAAGAGGAAATCTGAGCAGGCTGTAAAGAGGAATTTTTGCAGTGAGTTCTGAGGTCAGATCTCTCCTGCTGAACCGTGCATCCCAAATTCCAAAAAAAGGAGAAATTCCTCCCACTTTTACAAATGTAACATGTGTTGGTCCTTAGTATTTTGATGTATGAAATCAAGGTGGAAGACTTAGGTAAGAGGATAAGAACATCAAGAAGGCTGCAACTGTGCACGAGCATCAACGAGGCAAAAAACTGAACGAGTAACATCTACAGATATTGAGAACCAAAATCCATGGCAGACATTCTGATTCTATTTAATCCACTCAGCTTTGACAAGGGGTTTGCATAATTCACTGTAACCTAACTGATTTTTTTTACCTTTTAAATGTAATATTATTGTGCCATTGTAATAGCTTATGTATAAGAACAAATATGTTCACCCTTAAAGAAAAGATATCTAATACAATGGACTGTTCTCCAATCTTACCAATCTTTTTTTCTTGACAAGGTATCTAATGTGTAAATACATATTCTGTACAAAACTCCCCAATTTACACATAGTTCTTGTAAATTATATTTTTACATTACATTTTCCAGACAATATTTTAAGGAAGAAAATCACAAGACTAACTGGAAGAAAGAGATAATTTTATGTCCATTAAAACATTGAGATCACTCTGAAATATAGAGTGATTAGAGTATTTGTGGCATCTTTGTTTCCCTGTGGAACAATACCCTCTCTTATACATGGTTTTGGGAGCTTTTTAGCTTTTTCCCAGTATTTTTATGAAGCACATCAGATGTCTTGTCATTCCTGAGTTTTTCACTTAAGTAACCAGTCACTACCAGTCAAAAGGCATAAGTAGACCCGTGCCAAAATACTATATTAAATAAATGAGATATTGCATAAAAATCTAATATAGTCTGATAAAGTTGTTTATTGACATACAGATATTTGTTTGTTTCTAATTTTAAAAGATTTTTTTTTCTTTTCAAAAAGAGAATTCAAGTACAATATTTTGCCAGATTTATCTATGACTGAAGCACACTGCTTTAAATTAAGACTGTATACCACGCATTTAAGAACAGAAGTTAACTCTTGACCTTACTGAGAACAATCCGTGATGAATTTAGTACTATGTGCTAGGGAAACAATTTGAACTAATCTTATTACAAGTGTGAGAATAAGGTTCAGTATTGTCGTGGTTTGAGTTAGAACCAAACCAGTTCTATTCAGTGATTTTACTTTTCAGCTGTCTGCTAACTAACTGCACTTTCTGAAGGTAACAGAATGTTTTTGTAGAGTCTGCTTCTAGCAGTTATAATGCTTGATGTTTAGAGTTACTACCAAGGATTGATGTGCAGACCAAGGTCACTGCTAACACTTGTGTACCACATCAGGGGGTGTAGAAAGTGAAAGGCCGTACCTGTGGCGAGGACAGGCCAGGCCAGGTGACCCTACACTGACCAACAAGGGATTCCATCCCATATACATCATATTCAGTATAAAGCTGAGGGATCCTGAGGGTGTCATCCCTTCTCAGCCCTTCTCATGCCTTATTCCTGCCCTTCTCCTCAAGGGCTGACATCCAAGGAGACACCAATCCATTCTGCCTTTGATGCTGATTCATGTGTTCTGAACCCAGCTCCCATCTGCTGCTGAGCCCAATCTTGGACTTTCCCGCTGCCTGTTCCACAGCCTCAGTGGTGACAGTGATGTAATTGCAATCAGGGGGAGGCTGGGTTCAATACTGGTTTTCTATATATTTCTATATATTCCTTTTAATTATTATTATCTTTATTTAAGCAGTTTTAATTTTCTTTTCTAATCCAGAAGCATCTGTCTCATTCCTTTCCTCTCCCATTAGGGAGTGGAGGGGGTCAACAGCAATCCATAAGTCTCTCTCCCTTATTTCCTCTTTCTTCCCCTTTTTTGAGGGGTAAAGAGGGCTTAACAGAGAGTGTCTGTTGTTGGTCTAGTGGAGTGACCCTAAATCTCAACTGATAAACCTTGACAATTATCTTCCTTTTTTAAAGAGCATTCAAATATATATGTTTCTAGAGATTATTTTGTATAAGTAGATGATGGCTACTGGGAAATTTGCATTGCTTTCTTGTGAAAGTGAGGCCCAATAGTGTCAGAAAAGCACCTCCAAATTCTGGTTCTTGCTTCCAAACCTATTATATGAATTTTATGTCTGATGCCTAATCAATTAACAGTCCCTTGAGCAAGGACTTCTGTTTCATTTGCAAATCTTGCTTTGAAATTGAAACTGCTTGATGAATCTTCAGCTCTGGGCATAATACATTTAATATTATCCTAATACATCTTTTTTAAAAATATTTTTGTTTTCCTTCTAAATATAGCGTTGTTTTCTATCTAACATTTTTGGCCAAAAAATGAACCTGAAGATATTGACTACAGATCTAATCAATAGAGAATTTTTTTCATATTTTGAAAGGGTGAGGAATACTTATTTCAGGTAAGTAATTTAAAACAATGAAAACAGAGAGCACAAGTGGACAATGAGTTTACAAGATGGTACTATAAAAATCATAGAATCTTAAAATGGTTTGGGTTGGAAGGGACTTCAAAGATTATCTAGTTCCACCCCCCATGTCATGGCAGGGACACCTCCCACTAGTTCAGGTTGAGCAGGGACCCATCCAACCTGGCCTTGAATATCTCCTATCACCACAGGCCTTTATAAGAAGTCCCTCTCCAGCCTTCTTGTAGGACTGCTTCAGATATTGGAAGGCTGCAACAAGGTGTCCCTGGAGGCTTCTCTTCCCCAGGCCGAACAAGCCCAACTCTCTCAGCCTGTCTTCATATCCTCTTCCTTTAAAAATATATTTAAATATATCAGGCTCATCTCCTAGAGAAAGAGCTGTAGTGTTTTGAAACCAAATTCTGAAATTATTGGTCTACAAATTATTCCCATAAAAATGGAAGACTATTTGTCAAAGTACAGTCTTTTTCAAATGCTCATATACTGATCCTGAAACTGTCCAGCACCAAAGCAGCTATACATGTTAAATAATCAGTAAGATTTCTGAAGCTAAATCTGAAATCAATGAAAGATGCTAATATAAGCATATATCCTGAATAAAAACTTGCTTACTGTGTATTAACTTTTAAATGTATCTCAAATAAAAGATACTGAAGTAGGAACAAAGGCAAGGGATGAGAATAAAGTGTTCAGTAGACTTCTAAGGGTATTTATGTTTCTAAAAAATGCCTCCTATGTCCCTTAAAATAATTTGGATGCTAAACTTCAACAGAATTTGACAGATTTTTCCCAGATTCAGGTTTTGGTATAAATATTTCATCTATGGTGGTTTTACCATCTTATTATGGACACCCAGTAGACCAGCCTAACCATCACATTCAGTTTCTTATTACAGGAATAAGGATATTTCCTGATGTGGGCAAGGAGACTTTCACATATTTCCATTTATTAAGTTACTGCACTTATTAAGTTACTATGTTATCTTCCTTCTCCTTTCAGCATGTAATTTTCAAAGCAAAAACACATTCAGTTTTTAAGTTGTATAATGTATCATGTAATACTGATATGTAGCTATTCTAGTTCAAAATTATTACTTCCAGCTATGTATCTAACATAAGCCAGAACTACAAAATTAAGATAAAGTAAAACCAAAAATTAAACACATTCAAATGTACCAGTTCAAAACTGTAGTCAAACAGCACAGTAATTTATCAAATGTGTGCATAAATGTATATATATAAATGATTGTATATGTTCCTTGAAGTACTCTGTCTGCCAGTTTTTTCAAATTCCACCCCATATATTTCACTACACTGAAAACACAGTGGATTTTAATTTTAGTTATAATCAATACATTATAGTCATAATCTAAGTGCCTAACAGAGTTATGCTCCAAATTTTTTTGGCTATATACCCCTAATTTTACATGCATATGTAAAACTCTGAATTGTTATCTAAGGAACTTAAAACTAGCCACTAATCTCCATTGATTTTTTTTTTTTTTTTGTAGTTTCTACTATTCTTGCTACAAATGATATTAAGAAAAAAAAACCATAATCTTAATGTTTTGCCATGTTTCTTGTGCTTTCTGTTCTTTACTAGTATTGCTTCAGTAAGCATCACATAGGATTAAACTATCCAAATAAAAAAAAAAATTGAAGTCTTCAGTCCTCTGAAAGTTTTACATATTCCTGTGAACTCAATGGGTCATGAAAAATTTGGTGTCCTGCCTTCTTGACAAGGATTAATAGGAACAGAAGATGGCTTGGCATGAATCCATTTTGTGACAAAAATTGCCATGAGAATACAAAATAGTACAATATTAATCCATTCTCACGAAAATGATGGTAATGAAAATGAGAAATAGCATCAGCTAAATCCATTTTCATTACTCTGTTATGATTGCAATCTTGTAGCTCTCATATAGTGTGCTGAGTGAAGAGATCTATATTTCAGCCACAATTTTAATGTCTTTGATGATAATCTCCTTACCATTATACACCATTTCATTCTATAATTTTAATTCTTGTTTTAAAAAGCTTTTAGATCAGTTTCAGGTATCTAAACTTGACAGCATAATTATTAATGGTCCTTAAAAATTGTCCATAGAAATCGAGCCATAGAGCTCTGAAGAAACTGGCATTGCGTGACCTGATTAGTGAAAATGTAGAATGCCCCATGTTTGTAATAAGGTTATGTAAAAATACAGAAGCATAGTATAAAACTGTAACTGCTCATATCAAACTAATTTTCCTTTTAAAAAAAAGTCTTAAAAATATTCTACTGAAATTAGTTCTATTTTTTATTCCAAGCGCTTTAAAATACTGAATTTTTCAACATTTTTAGCAGTAATAGAATTTCTATCACATTTAAAAGAACTGTGATATAAGTTAAAAGATTATTTTATCACTGACAGATTTCCCATTTTATTTACATATAATTACTTTTGTACTCTTTTTCTGACTAAGCCTAGAACTATTGTCACATTTCTAATAATATTTAACTTTGCTTCATGTGGATTAGGAAGAAACCAGTCAATATATGACATAGCTAGAAATAAAATTATTGTTAAACTTTTGTGTGCTAACAGAGAGCAATTTAAAATATATAGAATTGCAGAATCATAGAATAGTTTGGGTTAGAAGGGACCTTTAAAAGTCATCTAGTCCAAACCCCTTGCAGTGAGCAGGGACACGTTCAACTAATTCAGGTTGCTCAGAGCCCTGTCCAACCTGCCTGTGAATGTTTCCAGGGATGGGGCATCTACCACCTCTCTGGGCAACCTGTTCCAAAGTTTCACCACACTCAATGTAAAAAACTTCTTCCTTATATTCTAGTCTAAATCTACCCTCTTTTAGTTTAAAACCATTACCTTTTGTCCTGTCACAACAAGCCCCCCATAAAAAGATTGTCCCCATCTTTCTTAGAAGATCCATTCAAGTACTAAAAGGCCACAATAAAGTCTCCCCAGAGCCTTCTCTACTCCAGGCTTAACAATCTCCACTCTCTCAACCTTCCTTCATAGAAGAGGTGTTCCAACCACCATATCTTAATATCCCGAAAGATCCCTCAAAAGAAATCTCCAAAGAATCACATTCTTGTTTTAACTATATTACATATTAACTCTATTTTTTTCACCATCTTGGTTCCTACAGTGAGATTGCTTTGTCTGTATGTATAGTTTTAGTCAAACTTATGTCATCATTTGATTTTAGAATATAATTACCATAATCATGTAATTATTATTTGTAAAAGAACAATTATAGCAAAAAGTAGTTATCAATTTGTATGTCTGTCTCACTCTTTAATATACTTACATCTAACATATATTTAGCTCTACACTTCTGTAATTGCACTTTTGCAAAACTTAAACTCCCTGTTTATACACACCACAGAACCTGATACCCTAAGAATAGGATTAACTACACTCCACATGAAAAACTGAGCAGCCTAACAGATGCACAGCCAGTCTGAGTATTCCAGCAGGAACTTCCACATTCCTGTCTTTGGCATTTTGCATGGGCTTCCTTGGTGTCCATGACCTCTAAGAATTCCCCTTCTGCCTACCATCATAATAAGGTTGCTGCAGGACAATGTCAGTAAAGGATAAATCCAGGATTTTCAAATTATTTCTCTGATATCTTTTAAATAGAGGGGACAAAGTCCCTGACTATCAAATTACCTCAGCAAATAAAAGTCTCATTTGTGATTACGGCTAAATTACAATAAATGCCATCCAAACTGAGGGTAGAGACCTCTGGTAGTCTCACAGTTCCCACCACAACATCACAAAATTTGGTGACCAAAAGCCTTTGATAAAATAACAGGAACTTCTTGCCATATTTGTGTATCAAAAGCCTTTCTGAGACCAGTAGACACAAAGATGTATTGCAATCTGGACATTTACAGCAGTTGGCCAGCAGCTTCCTTCTATATAGCCTGTTCACTGCAAACCAGCCTATATAAAATTCAGCTCAAAAAGCAGGACAGTACAGATAGGACAAAGACCCACGAAGAAGGTTTCCCATCATACATTAACCTCATAAAAATACACACAACAACTTAAAGCTTTAGAATAAAATTAATTCCAGGGAAAAGATATTTACTTGGGCAGCTGCAGTCTGGATCCATAAGCTCTTCCTAATGTCTGTTTCCGTTTTCCTATAAAATACTGCTTACAAATTATATTCTTAAAAGCTAACATCAGTATAATTCATCACATTATAGATCCACACCTTTTCATGTGTCTGAATTTATTTTTTTTCTTTATGATCATTTCTGTGAGTTACAGATCAATGTATCACTTGGGATTTTTAATTAGTCTGAGTGCTGCTTGCATTCTGCAGTTGGAAGTAGTAGTACATTTGCATCAAAACAATATATAAAAACACAGAAGAAACACAGAACTCAAACTGATTTCACATAATTTATTGATTATGCAAATCTTCAGAGTTCTCATGACAAATAATTTAAAGAGAATAAAACCTAGATCATTAATCTACTCAGTTCTGAACTATATAAAGGTAAAAAATCTTAGAAATATTAACATAGTACAATTCTGAATTAATCTTACAGTCTTATCTTCTCCCATATGCCTTATCCTACAACACTAAATCTGCCTTTGGTCCTAGAATCCTAATAACATTCAGAACTGACCTGTTATCTTCAAAGCATGTTCACCATTACTCTTCCTTTTTCCCCACTACAGTTTTGAAGTTTTAAAGTAAAAGAAAGCAGATAAAGTATATTGATTCAGAATGGTATTAGGCAACATCTCTGCTCAGTGCTTTGTACCATCTGATCAATTATCTATTTTTTAAAAGAAAGTTGCTCCGTCTTCCCTTGAAAGTAGTTTACACGTTCACTTTCAGTGACTGAGTAAAGTTCTACATAGATTAAATAAGGCTCATTTCCAGCTTTTATTCAAAATGATCCTTGAAATATTAGCTAAGTTGGCTTTTGTCTCTCTTTTCTTACCCATGGAGTCTTTGTGTTATGTCTAGCTATCTATCTGTTTAATGATGTCAGGATGCTGCCTCATAGGAGCTAGCTGATACTGTTCTTATGAACAAAACAATCTCTCCAGGCAGTGACATCAGACACTGTCTTCAAGGTGATCCAGGCTCTTATGAAGAGTTAGTGTTACAAAATTACATATATAGTTTCTTGAAAGTCATATCTAGGGCAGTCTTTGAAGAGATCTGTGTCAGTGTAGACAGCAGGGAATCACAGCACTCAAATCTCAACATAGTTAAAATAGAACTACTTGAACCAAGCAAAAGCTAAATGGTCTGGACCATCTGAAAATTGATCCGGAACACTCAGATTCTCCAACTGAACTTCTTTTTGTAGGTTCAATGATTTTTCTAAGGATGAATGTTATATTAAGTTGCATTGCCCTTCACAAGGTTGTTGTGTCAACTACTTGAAAAAGTACCATTCTATGTTCACTGTGCATTTCAACACTCAGCTGGTAGCCAGGAGACATGATGGCTCCTGCCTAGCATATTCACCAGGAAACATACAGGCTTACAAGTGTTATGATGATGTGATTGGAAGAGAAAATTGAAAATATCTAAGTAACTAAATGTAAGGCATTTATGAATAGATGGAATGAGTTCTGATACTTGAAAAACAAAAAGGCGAAATCATGTACAAATTTACATACATGTACAGATATAAGAAATAAAAAACCCATAGAAACTGGATAAACTTTAATTAGAGAGAACAGTTGTTCTTATTCCTTATTAGGGAAATACTATTCTGTACAGAACATGAAAGGCAAGGCACTATCTTTCACTTAATTCGAATTACAGAGTACACTAACTGCCTCTCACAGCAATGTTTCTTCCTTAGTAGATATAAAAAATAATTTCTGTATCAGACATTTCTTTTGACAATTTGGGCAATTAATCTGTGCATCGGCATGTGGAATTAGTGCTCTATGACATAATCAGTTCTTTATATTGTTTTCCTGTATGCTGGTCATCCATGTTTTCTTAGATCACTTGTTTTTCTATTAGGAAGAGGGAGACTGCTAGTTTTGTGTTTGACTCTGAATCACACTGAATAAGCTTTGTCTCAGTGGAATAATGAAGCAGATAGAACACAGGTAAAACCACTATTCTGCAGGAAAGATAAAGAAGTAGTTGTGTTTTACACTAAACATAAAAAGGCACGTGTCAAAGATACAATAACAGAGAAAAAAAGGGCTTGCTGCTTTTTGAGCAAAAGGAATACTTTTCTTGTCATTCTTAATGAAGATGATGGAAAACAGTCATAGCTGTAAAAAAAAAAAAAAAAAATTGTTCTAAGGGCAGCCAAAGAGTTAGTATTATGTTCATCTGGAATTCTGAAACAGTGTAACACTTCCGAATGCCAAGAAAACTGAAGTGACAGTGATCTACACATATATTTGACCATTTTGGTTCTTTGAATTGTCTATGAGTTTATGTATCTTTTTTTCAAGTTCCTTTGCAAAAATATGTCTATATAATACTATTGCCGTATATTCTTCCTGAAAGGTTAAAGCAATATTCCATAGCAACAAGAAGAATGGCAATGCATGTGTCTTTGCTACGGCACAATTAGGGTAATTTTTTTAGCTTGGGGATATCATCCATTACTGTTTTAGAGTCTGTCTGCCATAGGTAAAAATGATGCTTTATATCTATTTAACAACTACTGAAAAGACAGCTCATAAAAATGGCAGGCAAATGATGCTCTGTTTCACTAGTGATAATATCTCAGAGATTGTTAGTTGCTCTCTGTCTCTCCTGGTTTTTGTTACTCAATTTCACAATTGCTTTACCTTTAGCTGCAATAATGTTAGAAACAGAACAGACCTTCTGACGACGACGTGTTGTTTTGCAGCTTCTAGTACAATACAGTGTCTAAAATAGTCTCTGCACAATAATATTATTTGTAAAACTATACAAAATGATTGCCTCCCTGCTGATGAGCTGTATAAAAACAGATTACACCTTGATCTCAACTACCACCACTCTTTGAGGGCCAGAAGCACACATATGTTCTTTGAATCAGTCTCATAAAAAGATGTACACAACAACATAAAGCAGATTTCATAAATGAAAGAAGACACAAAATGAAGACTACACCAAGTGGCATGATGTAGGAGTTGCACTAACACCTCTAACTAACAGTGCTGAATTTTCACCTGATATAGGAATGAATTGTCACAGACATATTTTTTCAACTTTTGCATCACTGTGAGACACTGCCAGTAACATACCATATAAATATAACATTAAAACATAGTGTAAAAAACAGTTTCTATACCAAAGAATATCCAATAAAAGAGAAGCACTCAATTTAGTGTCCTGCCTTGATTATAGAACTTGCTTGTGTCTTTGTTTTTAGTAGTATACATTTTGTGTGCAATCCTCATATCACACTGTGTGTGACTTAATGTGTGAGGCACTTTAGTATGGCATGATTGTTTTGTTACTTCAGGCAGGTCTCCAGCTGTGGGCCAGTACTTGGTCAAATTGATTTGTTCTTGGCAGGAAGCTAAGAACACGTAACACTTTCAATTGTACATTATGACTTTCTTTGAGGGGTTGTGGTGGGAAAGAGCCGAAAGTGTTATCTCAACCTTTTCAACAGTGTACAGTGTGGTCTGCTAATCAGTCACAAACCCTGCTCTTAAAAAGTAGTGAATTAATGGCAGTTTTCAGAAAATGCTGTTAAATTTACAGTGGTTTGGTAGTCTCTTAAACTGCACAACTACTTCAGTCAATTACATACTGATTCTCGTTCTTATGACAGTGATTGTAATGAGAAAATGACACTGTACAACATGAATCTTTTCTTGTTATAAAGATTATTACAAGGATTTGACAGGGTACAAAATTACACCCACCCTCTTAATAATCTTGAAATTGTCTTCTGTTGTCCCCTTCAAATGCCATAAGGGAGGTGACTACTTGGACATTATCAGTCATAAAAATAGAAAGAAGATCTGTTCTGTTTTCAACACAGTGACTCATCACACAGAGATTGTATTGTGAGTGATAAAAGCTGCTACTTATACAAATTAATATACAGGCAAGAAATCAAGTCTTTCAATTTGGCTTAACCAGAAGTGGAGGAGACATGAAAAGCAGAGCTTGGCCAAATTGACATGTTTGGCAAAATTCCTCTTTTTTCATGTCAAGATAGAAATTTGTGTAATAGGTCAAAAAGATAGATGCTCTGTCCATTGTGCCAGTCTCATTTTTAAAAAATCTTTGCTTTTTCCAACAGGTAGCTATTTTTCACCCTCTTTTCTCTCTTCTTATTAAGGCTGCAATGTGTACCATGTTACAAAGTAACTCTGAAAATCATATTTGCTTTAATTAGATGTTTTGGCAATTAGGGTAACAGATACAATATTTCCTCAAAATAAATAAAAAAAAATAAATAAATAAAATAAAAATAAAAATAAAGAATATATTACATTCTTCCAGTGACTAATGTTATGTGAAAAATATACCATAGTCTTTTGTCAACCTGGAAGATAAAAGTTCTGCAATTTAGAGAAATTAATTGACATATCAAGCATCCTTTACATTGTAGTCATGGGGTTTTAGATTGTGGAATATTCCTCAATGACTATTACTGTTAACTATCTTAGTCATATTGCTGTACTAGCTACTTAGGATGCATTAACACCAACAGGCTAAATTTATAAAGCTTGCTGTCAATGATTCAAAACTGATTAGCCTGACATTAGCTTGAAATAAAGCAATTGAAATGCAGAAATGAAGAAGCACATGGCAAAATACATTATTATTTATATGATCATCCAAATACTGCTTCAAAAATTAAACCCAAAAATTCTTTTTTCCTTGTTTAACATCCCACAGGACTAAGGATAGGAGGTAGACTAATTCTCGTTTACATGGTAACCATTGTATAAACAGCTTCTAGGTTCATCTTTACATACAGCTAATGTTTTTTAAATACAGTTCATGATACTTCAGCTAATGTAATCTGAAAATCTGTATATTCAAGTCTCCGAGATGTTGTTATGATACACTTGTGGTTATAGAAGGGGAGATGACATTTAAGAGCAAAAGAAGAAGGTAGAGTTTTATTGTATTTTGTTTGCTTTAAGGCTATTCAGCATGCATTAAGCATGATAAGCACCTTAGTGTTTCAGGGTCCAATTCCAGAAACATCAGTTTTCTCTTAGGATATAAAGTAATATTATCATGTATTTTAAAAACAAGAGAACAATTCAAGATTATGACAAAGTCATAATGTCCTAATACTTCTCCCCTTTACATTATAAATCACCTTTTAATTTTCACTACATTGTATCAGCCTGTACAGAAGCAAAATCTGACAATGAATGAAAATAAATTATTTCCTCAGTGACAAGTGGGGAAAATATGGACACATTGTAACAGAAAGTGATTCATCCATGTAGTTGTACAATGATAAGGACATAAACTTTTTAATGATGAGATGTCCTAAAGGTGTCTTTCTTATATGTACACAAGTATAAATAACTACTGTGCTTTGAGCAATGCATCATTTATTCACAAAAGAACAAACATGTATCGTAAATCGTCAGGGGCAGAAAAGAAATTCTGATCAATATCATTACATATAAGCTACTGTATGATTTGCAAAATGTCAGGAAGCATCCAATTAGTTTTTTTCTTAAAATGAACATAGGGTAGCACTGCTCATCACAGAGAAAGAACTAATGAGTAGAACAGTCTCTCTCATGAAAATCTGTCACTGAGTTTAAAACCCACTCCCACAGACAACAAACAATAATTTGAGATTAGTCTGATAAACATAGAGAGCATTATAGAAGGTAATGCGGATGTCCTTACGCAATGACAAGAGACACAGATTTTAGTGTATATTTTTTAGGAAATTTTGTCCTCTAAATTTGCAAACATGTGCTGGCATCTGACTCCTCTAGGTTTCATAACCTTTCCAAATGACGTTGTCATGCATAGAACATGATAAAACAGTAAAGGATTAGATGACAAAAGGAGGAAGTTACAAGGGTGTGGTAATATATCTACTCTCCCTTGTTTTAATTTCTCCTTTTCTTTAATAGTGTTCCCAAACCTTTGTCCATACGGACAAAGTTGCAGCAAATACAGGCTGAGAGTGATGTACTAAATAAGGGCAAAGATGTGACTTCTGTTGCCTGCAGCTGCTACCTAGTCACAAGTTCATGGCAGTGGGGTGAAGTGGCTCAAGAAGAGAGGAAGCAGGGAAACAACTAATAGGCTACAGAGTGTCTCTCTGAAGCTGTTCAAATGGAATTTCATCAAAAAAAAAAAAAAAGGAAAAGAAAAATAGGAACATAGATTAAAACAGAGAACATGCTACTCTGTAAAAAGACTATTCAACTCTGAAGTATGGTTTTCAAAACACTTTATTTTAAACACACAGTAGTGCATAAAGAAATGGGAAAGTACAGAGCTAAATCTACAGCTGGAGGAGGAGCTGAGCTACACTGTGTTTTTGTTTGGATCAAAAATGCATTTTTAAAGTTAATATCCTGATTGTCCCCACTTACAGTGCTTCAGACTGACATCACACAGCACATAAATAGGATTCCCTTCAAAAGAAATTAACCAGAACATGAACTCCTGATGTGTAACTAATAAATCCAACTGCTAACAGGCATTCAAGTCCCAAGATAGAAACCAGAGTTAATCCAAAATGAAGATCCCAAAATGCATAATGTAAGTACCAAGCCTTCCACATGAATGGTTTTACTGTCGAGATCCACACTAATTGGGCCATGCTTCTTGCTGTGTTGAACTGAAGCTTGTTGGCCAATGCTACAAGAGACACAAAAAGGCAGAGTATCTGGGATTTTGCTCACCATGCCCAATACTCTTCCAAATTTCCTTTGAACTGCTGTGTTGCAATCTGAGAAATAAATATTCACTATAACTATGTTTCCCATTTAATAACTACAAGGAAGACCAGACAGAATTTGGATGTCTACATTCAGAGCTCTACTTCAGACAAGATTTATCAGTGGCACTTCTCCCAGGAATCCTCCTGTCATGATCCGCCCCCTCTCTATTAAAATCCTTTTCTTCCTTACTCACCAAAGGTATAGTTACTGGTTGCACTGTCATTCCTTTTTTTATCTCATCTATTTCCCTCCATATAACTGCAAGCTCCGTATGTGATGGCTTCCCGAATTCTAAAGCCTTAACCTCCTCCTGGATTCGCCTCACATCCTGTTGTGTATGTGACAACTCAGCTATTATATCATCCATGTCTTTCTGCATTGGCCTCAAAGTCTTATTTACCTCCTCCTGCATTTGCTTAAAAGACTTCTGGACCACCTCAAGCTCTTGGTATACCCTGTCAAATGCACGAGATATTCCTCTTCCACTCGCATCATCACTCACAGGAGAGGATGCGGTCCCTGTACCATCTACCGTCACATCCAACATGGTGTCCGACACCTCAGGGGTGGGCTCTGAGCTCATTGTCACTTATATGTGTAAGCATAGGCCACGCCCCTTTAAGCCACGCCCAGATCCTGCCAACTACACCAAGATGTTGTGATCCGCCCCCTAGATGTCCCGGGTCCACCCACCAAGGAATGTGGTCCACCCACTGGGGTCCCAGACCACTCCCCCAAACGGAATCTGAGGCGTGGCACCTCCCTCCAACGTCCCAATCA
>JAVSBS010022247.1:0-19564 GCA_033124195.1 Coracias cyanogaster | reverse complement strand
AGGGATGGTGACTCCACCACCTCCCTGGGCAGCCTGTTCCAGTGCCCAACCACTCTCTCAGGAAATAATTTCTTCCTCATATCCAATCTAAACCTCCCCTGATGCAACCTGAGGCCATTTCCTCTCGTTCTAGCATTAGTAATTTGGGAGAAGAGACCAACACCAGCCTCTCTACAACCTCCTTTGAGCTAGTTGTAGAGAGCAACGAGGTCTCCTCTCATCCTTCTCTTCTCTAGGCTAAACAACCTCAGTTCCCTCAGCCGCTCTTCATAGGTCACGTTCTCCAGACCCCTCACCAGCTTCATTACCCTTCTCTGTACCCGCTCCAGCACCTCCGGAAGCTAGATTCCATGAGAAGCCGAATCAAAAATCAGGTTGTTCATAGTGCAGTTCCACTACTCCTCTGGTAACATACCTTCACGTTCTCAAAGGCTTTGTTGCTCACTGACTCTGGTTTAAGTGGTACTGGAAAAGCAAGACTTTCAGGTAGGAGGATGGCAGCACAAAGGAGGAGGTACTTCATGGTGCCCAGCTTGCCAAGGAGCCCTGCTACAGCAGAAAGCGTTTGACCTTCTGTATCCCAAGACCACAGCTAAAATGCTTATATAGATCCTGGCAGTTCCAGGCGGCAATTTATGACTCACTTCTGGTGGTGTTCACATAATGTCATTACTATGCCAAGAAGCAAATGAAAGCACGTTAAACAAATCTTTCCCTGGACTTCCCTGTTGATGTCATGCCACAGCTAGCAGCCAGCTTTGTCCCTCGCTTTTCACATCCCAGTCGCGAAACCGCAGGGTCACAGGGAAGTTCACTTTCCGTAACTCCATCAGTACACTTACTGTCTAATCACTTCTCACTGTCCTTCCCCCAAGTTCCTCATGCCCAAAGGCATTTTGCAACAGCCCTTTAGTCAGCCAGCCTGCCGGGATTGGTGGCTGCAGGGACAGAGCTGAGCTGGATGGGAGCACGCAGAGCACCAGCTGGGTCATTTTTCTGGTTCGGATTCTCTTGTGAGGTATCCTGACTGCAGGAAATCCAGCCTCCAGGCAATGACTACTTTGGAAGACAACCTTCATTCCACATTTCATTCCATGACATTGTAGCATATGGAATATCACTTTGGAGATGTGGGAGGTAGTGGGCCTTTGCATCCCTCGCCCTCCCGTTTCGTTCACTTATTAAACTGTCCTTATTTCAACCCATGAGTTCTCCCCTTTTTGCACTTCCGAATCTCTTACCCAACCCACTGGATGCGGTGGGTGAGCGAGTGGCTGTGTGGGGAACCAGCTGCTGACCATGGTCTGCCCACTACGGTGAGTATCAGGCAAAAAGAATGGTCAAAAATTCCTCGGAAATATTTCGTTTGGGTCAGCTGCAAATTATGCAATGTTGTATTTAAGACCCTACCGACCTGGAGAGACCTGGATTCCTGTGGTCTCCAGGACGCCTGCTTTGTTTTGTTCTGTTATCTGGATTGTTCAGCGTGACTAAAAAAAAATTCTAACTTGGCAAATATTCGTGCAGAGCAAAATGGTTTTTTTGCTTTGCAGTTTCTTGAGGCTAAGCCCAGTGAGGCAGTTTGCTTCCAAACCATCCTGCTATTTTTCCTCAAAATGAACCTTCCTCCTCCTTCCTGTCTCACCTTCACGTGGCACACTCATTCTGGATGCAGAATGGCCTCTGAGCAACACAAGTCTGAAGGCCCCTCATGGTTGTTACGGGCCATTTTTCTTGGCTGGGGTTAGACTGTGGAGGGAGGCACATCTCCGTGGCTCCTGCACTTTCTTTCCACAGTATTTACCCCAAGGGGGCTCTCTTCAAAGGAGTCCCTTGGCTCCTGGAATCCAGGACTACATATTCCTTTTGCAGGCTGTGTGAGGGTCAGAACCTCCAGCCGTCCCTGCCTGGGCACCAAGCCCCTGCCAGGGTCCCTCAGCACTGTGTCCACTTGTCCTTGGAGAGATGTGATCTAGTTCTTCCCTTCTTTTTGGCTGGATCAAGGTCCCTTGAGCTATTTCCAAGCAGGATCTACTTCACATCCCACTGCATTGGGGGTGGAAAGGCCTGAGGATGGGATTAGATGTTCAGATCCCGCACAAACAATGTGACAAGAACACACACATCCAAGTTACTAATACTTAAGCAATCAAACGTAACATATCTCAACTTGTGTCTTTCCCATCTTCTCAAAGGATCTGGAGATTCTTTGCAGTTAACAACTTTATATTTCGAACAATTAATTGGGACATTGTGTGGGGAAATTATGTAAATATAGAGGTAAGTTTTGACCATCATAATCTTCAGTAATAAATGGCGTTCCTGTAAAGGTTACCTGCCTGTGTTAGATCTGACAACTTCCATTTTTTAATTTGTCTGCTCCTTTGGTCAACGATCAGAAGTCTCTCTTTCCTCCTGCTAATGGATACACGAGGATCTCTCAAAAGTTTCCATGAAATTATTCGCTTTATTCCATTTTAATTGAAGTCATAAGATACCACCTTTAGGTGCATGCAGTCTGTCCTGCCTCCAGGAGCACATGGGGAAGGGGAGAGGGCAGGAGGTCAGTCAGCTGGGCTTCACTGCACCGTGGATCCAAGCCTTGCTAGGCAGGAGCAGCGGCATAACCACTGAGTCACCCGTCATCACGCCTGGCATCTGTGTCAGGAGACTGAGAGGAGGCCTCATTGCTCTCTACAACTACCTCAAAGGAGGTTGTAGTGAGGCTGGTGTTGGTCTCTTCTCCCAAATTACTCATGATAGAATGAGAGGAAGTGGCCTCAAGTTGCATCAGGGGAGGTTTAGATGAGATATTAGGAAGCAATTCTTTTTTGAGAGCATGGTTGGGCACTGGAACAGGCTGCCCAGGGAGGTGGTGGAGTCACCATCCCTGGAGGGGTTTAACAAACGAGTGGATGTAGCACTTGAGGCGATGGCCTAGTGGTCAGGGAGATGTTGGGATGAAGGTTGGACTTGATGATCCTGGTGGTCATTTCCAACTGTAGTGATTCTATGATTCTATGAATTCCCTTTCTGTAGCTGGCTGTCCCCATCCGTTTCCAAATGAGTGGCTCAACACTGTCTTTAAAGGACTGACTCAAGACACAATCTAAAGCTTTGCGTACATCTTCTCTTGACAAAACTTGTAGGAAACCTTTAACTTAGCACCTGGGCTGAGGCCATCTCAGCCTGCCTGTACCGCTGCTGCAAATCCTGGTGATAAGCAGCAGCGTCCCATCGACACCGACTGATGGTGCGAGGGAGGCTGGGTACCCATGGCAGCATGAGGAGGCACGCTGCCCTCGGACTGTCCACGATACATGTCACACAAACTAAGGAGAAGTCCATGCGGGGGGTTGGACTAGATGATCTCCAGAGGTCCCTTTCAACCCCTATGATTCTACGTCCGAAGCTCTTCCAGACTCACCTTGAGGATCTGCACGTGTCCTTCCGTGAGTTCGGGCGCTGGTGGTGACAGAGGACAGGGTTTGGAAGGCAGAGCAGACACAAGACTTTGCCTTCTTGTGCCTTTGCCTCTACTGAGCCTCACAGGCTTGTACAGGTCTTTGGAAAAAGTGCTGGGGGTATAAATAACGTTGACCAACAGTTTGCATTAAGCCTGACTCGCAGAATCCTATTTCTGTTAAAAAATTAAACAGCCCCGAAACACCAGGGAATTGACAGACATCATCGTAAACTGGCGCGCAGCAAAGCGATTGCAGAGGAACTGCAGACCTGCCGCCAGGGTTTTGTGCTCGAGTATAGAAGCTGTGAGATCATCGTAAGACCAACCTCAGACCAGCGAGAAGCTTGATTTGCTTCGTGTACTAGAGAGAGCTGCAACTCAGCGAGGAGGAGTGCAAAAAAATACAACCAGTCCTGTGTGAACACAGAGGTACACAAATTTTTGACACCTTTTTTTTTTCCCCCCTAGAAGCTGTCAGGTAGGAGCACGTTACTGTCTGTATCCAGATGATCCTGGATTCATAGCGTTGATACATGGCTGGAAGCTGTCTGCTGGCCAGGCAGGTCGCCTGGGTGCAGGACAGGTCTTTTTCTAATCCTCTGGTTTGCAGTAACTGAGTATTCAGCTGCTGGCCCAGGCTGCCCAGGGAGGTGGTGGAGTCACCATCCCTGGAGATGTTTCAGGGTGGTTTAGATGTGGTGTTGGGGATATGGTTTAGGGGAGAACTTGTAGAGTAGGGTTGATGGTTGGACTCGATGATCCCAAAGGGTCTTTCCCAGCCTGGATGATTCCATGATAAAGACAATAACATAACTTGGTTATGCTACTGAGATGTTCCTTCACCAAAAATGTCCTTCCTTGAGCAGAGTGACAGCCTCTGTTTCACATAAAGCAAGCGTTCCAAAATGGTGGGTTTTGACTTTGTCACCATTAAAAAGCAACACAACCATTAAAGAGCTGCGCAACCAAATAAAGACCTGCTACACTCAGCTGGTGAAGAGTGAGTCATGAGAAGCCTTGCTGACCTTGGAACAGTTCTTCACACAGCTGCTCGCCAG
Source organism: Coracias cyanogaster (assembly GCA_033124195.1). NCBI lineage: Eukaryota > Metazoa > Chordata > Aves > Coraciiformes > Coraciidae > Coracias > Coracias cyanogaster. The sequence continues at coordinate 15,040 of JAVSBS010022247.1, read as the reverse complement.
TCTGAATGGTTGCTTGACCCAAGCCCACGTGAGTAACTCTTTTCCAGCTCCAGTTCTTCAAAACCGAAGGCTAGCTCTGGGCTCCACTGTGTGTAACCAGGTTCCTAAAACCACTTGGGTTAGCTGGGACCCATAACTGCCTGTAGACCACTGTCTGCCACAGGGAGTACTGAGCTGAGCACTTCAGATCTTGCTGCTCACACTACAGACACCTGAAGGGTGCAACTTCCCACCTCACAGACTGTCAGCCTTCATTTTAATAGTATTCCATGTGTTCTAATAGTGCTCCTGACTCCATCCGTGATGCATTTATCTCAGATTTTGCCAGGAAACTGCAAGAGGAAATACAATCAGAGGTAGCCACAGGACCTCTTAGTTGTTCTCTTCACTCTGTTGCAATAAATCTACAATTTAAAGGCACTCAATTTGCCGTTGAAAAATGCTTGCCTCATCTGAAGATCTTAGAAGAGTGAAGGCATCGTGCCCTTGGTGACACCAGTATTTGTAGAATTAGTAGGCTTCATTCCTTGCCTTGTTATCATAGCTCCTTGTGAAGAAATAAGACCTTCTTTTTGTTCTGTTTTCACCCAGGATGTCTGACCTCAACCACTGAGGGCGGTTATGCTAATTGCAAGAACATGCAAGCGAGAATTATCTGCTGGGGAGCTCTGCCCTGGTTTGCCGTACTTGTCCTCAGGCTTTGACAAAGTCCCAGCCCATACCTGCCTGATCACAGGAGAGCTCCATGGCTGCCCACCAAGCCAGATTTGTAGGTAGTGTTGCATGAAAGTCAAGTTCATATGCTCACAGCAGAGGTCTTCAAGATGAAAATTCAGATCAATGTTAATATTTGATCAACAGTTTTAATGCTGATTGACCAACTTTCTTTTATACCTCTGCAGGATTTGACTCTGCTGCAGCGACACTTCCCATGATTATTTTATTTTGACATATTGTTTTTAAGAATTTATATGGGCCTTATATCTTTGCATCTTTGTCTTGTAATATGAACTTAAGAGAAACAAAGGTGGAATCAGAAAACATGATTATTTACTTGCAGTTTATCCAGAGTGTGTGGAATCATAGAATCATCCAGGTTGGAAAAGACCCTTGGGATTGTCGAGTCCAACCATCAACCCTACTCTACAAGCTCTCCCCTAAACCATATCCCCCAACACCACATCTAAACCACCCTGAAACACCTCCAGGGATGGGGACTCCACCACCTCCCTGGGCAGCCTGTCCCAGTACCTGACTACTCTTTCCATGAACAATTTTCTCCCAATGTCCAGTCTAACCCTACCCTGGTGCAGCTTGAAGCCATTCCCTCTTGTCCTAGCACTAATGACCTGTGAGAAGAGACCAGCACCAACCTCTCCACAATGGCCTTTCAGGGAGTTGCAGAGAGTGATGAGGTCTCCCCTTGGCCTCCTTTTCCTCAAACTGAACAGTCCCAGCTCCTTCAATCGCTCTTCATAAGATTTATTCTCCAGGCCCTTCACCAGCTTTGTTGCCCTCCTCTGCACTCGCTCCAGCACCTCGAGATCTCTCTTGTATTGAGGTGCCCAAAACTGGACACGCTACTCAAGGTGTGCCCTCACTAGTGCTGAGTACAGGGCCACAATCACCTCCCTACTTCTGCTGGTCACACTATTTCAATATATTTACTCTATAAATTATTTTTCTCCTACAAATTATTATTTATTCTACAAATTACTATTATTATACAAATAAATCCCCCCATGTTTGTTTGCCTTGATCATTGTCATGCCAAGCTGCTGTGCAGTGATGCATGCAGCAGGAGTGCTCCTTGTCTGCTAAACACTTCAGACTGAATTCCAGGGGATTGTCAACTTCCAAATCCCTAAAATACCAGGTCAGAATCAATTCCTACTTCTGTTTCACCAGAATGCCTTTCTTGACTTCACGAATAAAATCAAGAACAGGGATGAATCTTCTGTTTGATTATAACACATTATCTGGTATATAACACAAAACAGTGCAAAAGAAAACTACAGTAAAAATGTGGGGTTAGGGTGGTCTGAGCTAGTTTGGATAACCTCACAGATTGCACTATGCTTTTGCTGTCCCAAGGACTGGTTCTCCCCACTCACTCACTGCTCCTCTCCTCTTTTACTGTTAGATATATGGTGCAGCTATTTGATGAATTTGTCTTAAAATTATGGTAACCTGTTGCCCAATTCTGATTATGGAAAGTGACACAATATGTGAAAGGCTATTACACAAGGAAATGCAGCATTCCAGCTAGCAGTGCTTTTTTCAGGAGAAAAGTTAGCTTTAGAAAATGTTCAACTCTGACTAACAAAAGATTTGTGCCAAAAAGAATCCTGAATGCCCCGTTAGCTTTAGCAGAGACAAGAAGGATATCCAAATGCTTCCCTGCATGCTTTTGTTTTGTGCCCTAGGATATACCAGGCAATCTACTTCTCATACTTTACCAGCTTATTCAGAGGTATAATATATCAGCAAGCAAATGCAGTATCTTCCAAAGCCTGATGTTGTGCAATGATAGGCAACTTGCAATCACAGTACGACACTTTCTTGTATGATATTATTCTACATAACTATGAACATACTCCCTGATGTCAGCTACAATGTACAGGGAACTGCACTTCTCTTTGAACATCTGCTGACAACTAAAATTTTGAATGGAAGCAGACAGCACTTATGTTGCGGGTCAGAGCTAGTCAAACAAAGCAAGAGTAAATTGAATATTTCTTATAATTATCCCTCCTTTCAAGATTCAAATGGATGGGGGGGAAGGGGGGGACTACAGAGGGGATTAATTTAGATTAATGCTTTTTCTTTTTTCTTTAAACAAAATATTCTTTATCCTGAAGTGGTCTCCCACATTACCTAAGTGTTGTTGAAATAGAGATGTCAAAAACTTCTGACAATTTCATTTCCCATTAATATTTTACCCTCTCCCTCACCCTTTGACTTTTGACTTAACTATGGAAAAGGTGAGGTTGTTTTGTTTTGTATCAGAGGCAGCTCAGCAGCAGTGCAAGAGGAATAAAGCTTCCTACAAATCATAATGCCTGAAACTGACTCGTGATCAATTCAGAAGCATCCAGAAAAAAAAAAATAAGGGCTAGATGCTGTATTGTCCTTTCAACATAAGGAGGTAGTTCTCTGCCATAATTTGGCTTTAGACATTTTGCTTATCAAAAGAGTCATTCATACCTGCTGCACTATTTCAAATGTAGAGAGATCAAAAAGGAACGGTGGGCAGAAGGCACAGACAAAAGGACAAAAACTCAGACTCTTCACTTGAAAAATCTAGAACTGAAGGTACTTATAGAACATAGTTAACAAGCTACAAACTATAAACAGACACATTCTTGTGCTCCACTGACAGGACAGTGTTGCAGGAAGATCGCATTTTGTCAAAATGTGCTAATTCCAAAGAAAAAAAAAACAATGAGAAAAATAGAATATTTCTCATTTTATATAAATATTATAACGTCATTTTCATAAAATTGAAATAATTAATTGTAAATGTATCAAACTGATGTTTTGCATTTAACTATAAAAAGTTGTGAAGAAATGAAAGGATTTTATTGGAAAAAATGCTGTGACACTGGTAAAAAATATCAACATCAATATTATTTCACTGTTAGTGTTTTCAGATCATGCATACAGACTTCCTTGTAAGTGATGCAACATAGAAGACTGACCACTGCTATTTTTCAGATTTAGCAAGTAAAAGTAATGATTTCCTTGAATCTTGTGATGGATGGAAATGTAAATAGGGCTACAGAGTATACCCCCACTCCAGCTGTGCTGAGAGACAAAGGAACAGACAAACCATAGGGGAGCGGAGCAGCCTTGAATATAAGGGAGATATGTGTCTGCACAAGATGCCAACTGGCTGGAACCCCTGGGGTTGCCAAATCCAACAGGAGCCAAAAGTACAGCGGTGGGGAAAGCCCAGACCCTTCTAGGAAAGCCTAATGCACATGTATGTACTCTGTCTACAATAACCAACTGCTTGTAGTGCAAGGTGTGGGTACTTGGTGGAAAGATCCCCTACCCACCTGGCCTTGTAATAAATAATACCTGCTTGATAAACTCAGCTGTGTGTCTTATCGAGTTAATCCGTGCATCACTTGCTTAGCAACATCAGCTTCAGCACAGAAATAGAACTCAGATCTCCTCAAAGTGCTTTATTTGATAGTCTTGAAATTTATCTGACTGTCCCAGGTTTCTAATGTATGTGAGGGTATAATTCAGCTTTTTATGAAATGGCACAGGATTTAAATTTGCTTACACAGTGTAAGAACTATCAACATTACACAATCATAGAGATTGTAACGAGAGGTGTACACTACCTCTGTTCCAAAATTTCAACTTAAGATGAAAAGAACTCTGAAATACGTGGCATTACATATTCCTAGAGTTAGCTCTTTCAAGCTACATTCTTCTTCTTTTCCGTCTGCTTCACAATGACTGTTAATTATTACGTAGGAGTCAGCACATAAAAAATACTATTTTTAATACTTCTATGCATTGAAACATGTCAGAAATAATCATAATTTTAAAACCCCCAAATCCAACAAAAACGGTAGTAAAGCTGAAGATTATCTTGCAATTTCAGGATTGCTAGGTTCAGTCAATCATGGGACAGTATTCAAGTGTTAGTATATTTAAATACAATCAATGACCTGTAGCATCCATGAACCCTTGAGTGTAGCTATGTTTCTTAAACCTTTTGTGCCATTTAATCTGGCTGAGCTCTTCTGCAAAGATTTCCCCTGACACACTGGCAACAAAAGAAACAATGGCCTTTCCCTAAATAAAAGAAAAGATGCAGCTTTGGGCAGTCTGCCTTTACAAAAGCCAACAACATTTCTTTCAAAGGCACCTGCTGTTACACATCAACCCTAGCTTGCAAAGGACAGCAACAATGACAGCATCCTTTTTTCCACTGTGTGAAGCCAGACTCATGAATGGCTTTAATTTATGGCATGCAAACGAGCCTGGGTTTTCTTAACCTTCACAATAATTAATCATGAACTTTACCAAAGAGGGTAAGGGGAAACAAACAATTTCCAAAGAATTTCACTCACAAAACACTTGTTTTAGAAACATTCACTGCTTTTCCAGTGTATGTAACTGAACTTGAAGCTGCAGGTTAGACTCCTACATGCAGAAAGTACAGATTAGCAGCCATTAGCATCTTTTCTGCTTTAGTGTTTGTCTAGGACCATTGAGTTTGTTTTTACATTGGGATGAACTTGATGTGACTGTAAGAGGAGAGAAGTACCATCACAATGCCTGCATTTTGACAAAGTCAATTCCCACAACAGCAAGTCTGAAAAGACACTGTTGGTGAGAACATAAGAATTCATCACCACTATACTGGCAGAGTTAGGATTATTACTGGAGCTGTCAGAGAAAGTTTTACAATTTTCTTTCTTTTAAAAGCCTGTCATAATGGACTCCTCCCTCCTTTTCTTCCCTCCCCCCATCTGCTTTTTTAAAAAAATTATTACAAAAGCCTTTTTTGCACTAGAATTGTCTTGATAAATCTATTTTCAAATGGGAAATGAGTACTGATTTTAAATTTTGATTGGAATTGAGATTCTTATCAACATTTTCCTGTGTTAGAAATGACCAGAAACCTGTATCCCATACTGATTTATGTGGATCCTGATAACCACAATCTGCCTTACAAGGTTACTGAGGTGAAGAGGCTTAACAAAACTAATAAAAAATGTGCAGTAACTGAGATCAGAAGAGTAAAGTATTCAAAAAACACAAGCCTGACTTTTAAAGGCCTGGTTTTTCTGGTTTGCTAGTGTCAGCCTTTAGTGTCTGAATCTTGAGAATAAACTGAAGGACACGGAAGACAAGGTGTTTATAGGATGATGATTTTGATGCCTGAGACTGCAGCAAGATCCAGATTTTGGGAGACTGTAGTTCTGATTTTCTAGATAGAAATTTTTCTCTTACTCATTTGTTGATTCCAGGAAATACATGTATTAGCCTGTTTTTCAATGGACACCTTTTCTAATTTCTCATGGGAGATATTTCTTAGGTTCCCTATTTAATTTGGAACATGATTGGTGCAATTTCTGCCCCTTCATTCACACCCACATCACTTACAGAGAAAGCATATACAGCATCTCTTCAGAATTAAAGGATTTTTTTGTCCTTTGTGTTTGTGAAAGACGGGGAAGGTGTCTCCTAAAGCAAGAATGTCTTTCAGTGCATATCTTAGAAGATGCTTTACTTGTAATGAAATAACTTCAGTGAAAGAGGAAAAAAAAAAAAGAAAGAAAATCTGTAGGCATGGATACCCAATTAAAATTTTAGGTGACGCTGTTCTTGGAGCCAAAAAAACTACTGGTTTCATTACTGCATTAAGGGGTTTCTTCACTGGTCACAATACTTTTCCATAGTTTAGATGGCCAATGGATAGAGTAAAGAAGGGAGAGCAAAGAAGCCATGGTTGGACTTTTTCTAATGGTGGTGCTCATCATCTTAGCTGAAGGACCTAGACCATAGAGATTTCTAGACCAGAACAAAACAGTGGTTTGTCCAATCTAGTATAGTATTTCTGGTAGTACATAACCCTGTAAAGCATAACTTCCACATAATTCTTTTAAGTGTGGTATTCCATGGGCAGTAATTTCATCTTGATCCCAGCTCCCAATGAATTTATTCTCTGAAGCAGTAAAATTTGCTGCTGTGAATTAGGTATCGCAGCCACAGTTGTTAATTGGCCATTATGTTCTTAATTTAGTTGTGTTTTGTGTTGATTTGCATTTTTATAGTATGCAATGAGAAGCTGACAGATTCACTGCTCACTCATTTTTAGTATTTTCAAATATTAATCTGTCCTGAGATTTTTAGAAGATTCTAATCTTTCATTATAAAATACAGAGGGTTGTTTTCTTTTTCTTTCTTGAGCTAGTGCTGAAATAGGTACATCTTAATGTGTAAGAACAAGCATCTCAAAAATATTTCATTGACCAGAGAATTTTAAAAGCATTCTGGAACTTAAAGGGATTCTCTTTGTGTTCTTTGATGAAAAACAATAATTAATTACAAGAGAACAACTATTCAGAGAAGTTCAAATAGTATCATTTAACTTGATGTAGATCTAAACATACTGGTTCACAATAACACATCAACAATATTGAAATAAATCTGTCCATTTTAATGTTTCAAACTCAGATTGTGTGCTTGCATATAAAACAAATAAGAGTTGTTTACCTTGTATGTGGTCTTCATAGCTCTGAGCGTAACATAAAGTAGCTTCTTCTCAGATATGTCTTTATTTGAAAAAGATTAAAGTCTGAATTTTGCCTACATTTCATTGTCCTTTGAAAAGAATAAATGACAATCTTTTTCCTTTTATTTATGAATGAATAATTTGGTAGGAGGATCATTCCTGTATTGGATCTGTTTTTTTCCCCCAAATCAACAGAAAATATTTCTATTCATGAAAGGGAAAATTATGTATAAACCATATTCAATGTTTAGAATGCTCTAGTGTTGTGGAAGGCTGAAATAAAAATCTTCAAAGTAAAGTACTCAAGGGATGAGTGTCAGTAGTAGATCATTTTGCTATATCAAAGAACGATTAACTTATTCATTAAAAATTTAGAAACATGTCTAGTTTTATTCATGAATATATCTAATACTTATTAATGAAATTTTTCACGAGAAAAAACTATTCAAGTATGAGCTTAAGTGTTTTCTTACATACTTACATCTCTCTGAAGTCATTGAAATGGAAGCAGATGCTTTCATAACCAGAAATATTCTCTTGGCTAGTGAAAATTATGTCTTTAAAGTATGACTAGCATATTCTGGGTTAAGTATCTTTAAACATATGAAAGGTTTAACTAGAAAAAAGGTCTGCGCAATTTATTTTGACTTGCATGTCATGACTGTTCCCTAGACCAGAACATTCCTTTGCTTAGTGTGTTCAAGTTGGAATCTGAACTTCTTGAGTCAAGTTCATTTGAACAAGACAGAAACATTATTTTTCCTTGCTAATGTAGTCTCACAGTTCATCATTAGCACAAGATTGTACTTGCCACCAGAGACAGCAAACAGTGGAAAAATAAGCTGTTACATATTGGAGATTTGTTAGAATTTCCATGTGGTCCCTAATTCTTTCACAGTTGCTTCCACTTCAGTTAGATCTTGTCTGTGAATACTCCTTATCCCAATGCTGTCTAACTTTTTAATGTAATATTTTCTTCCCAGAGTTTCAGTCAAATTAAATTTATAAGCATGATATTTCACTGAGACTGATTCCATTGTTTAATGTGCTATGGTTTGCATGTCAAATACTATGCTAGTGTAACATTTTTATTTTAATGTTTTGGTTTTCTTTACACAATAGGCAAATTTACCTAAGTATTCCATCAAAGAAAAGAAAAGTTGTTGTTCTAGTGGTATATACCTCTGGAGGTATGATGCAACGTATCAGTACCATTTTTTCCCTGTTTTCTACTTTGCCTTGGCTGTGCCACCACAGCTTCTTGGGATCTACACAATAAACATAACTCCTGAACTGATCTTTGTTAAGAATAGCTCAGGGAATTTTGGTTCATTGATCCAATCTGTTGCCTTTCCTATAAGGGATAATATTCACACAGCAGAAGAGACAAGAACTCTTTAACCTACCTTGCTACTTCTAACATGCCTTGTCTCCAAGACGTTTCTGTCTCTCATGCCTGAAACATGCATGCATTGCTCAGTCTGTCACCATTTCACTTTAGTGTATTTCACAGTATGTTTAAGATTAAATGGTCAAAAGGTGCATTTCCCTGTAAGACTGGGCCACAGTTTGTCTAGACCTGTTGATTGCAGCTGAATTAGGAAGGATACAAGCTGCACCAGAATTTGGTCTCATGTCGTAGAGCAAAACCCCCGTCAGGTTCTGACTTGCTCCCCTTTCGTGTGATCGCTCTTCATCCCTTCCCTTTTCATTTTGTCTGTGGGCTATAAACATTTGGTCATTTGTACCAAGCCTCAGGGGGACGCTAATCACAACATATGAATTTTATCCTGTCAGGAAGCATAGATTTGAAAAAAAAAAAAAGAGGAAAAAAGGGAAAGAGGCAAAACAAAATAACCAAATTATGTTTAGGAAGGACTTCAAAACATAATAAACTAATGACATTGCTGTCATGTTCTGGCAATCTAATTTGACCAAAATAGCATTCACAGTCGGGATGCTTGAACAGACTCGAAGTTTTTCTTTTAGTAGCTGGATTCTATCTATATAAGTATTTGGCTAAGCCTAGAGGATGAAATAGAAGTGGAAATACAGTTAATGACAAAAATAATAAAGCCTACCTTATCTTGTAGCATTTAATATTAACAATATTACTTTCAACCCAAATTTGTAATACTTAAGAATGATTCAACAATTTTTTGCATTTACTTGATGAGAACTGAGAAAAAAAAAATAATCAGGGGACAGTTGAATTTAGTCCTTTACTTCAAAGTATGTTCCTGTTTGATACAGAACATACTTGCAGCACTTTAAAAGTGTTTTGCAAAACTTTGTAATAGGCAAGACTCCCGGTCTGTGTCTGAGCTGGCAGAAGTACATCACTTATAAAACCCAATAAAACAATCTCAGTTACACATCAGGAAATCTTAGTATTAGCTTAGGAACTCTACTATATTTTATCTCTGGCATTGCAAGTTTTTAATTTGAACAACAAACAGCTATAATGGAAATTGTATCTTGTGTATTTTGTTCTTAACTTACTCCAGAATTTTTTTCAACAATTACAGAAGACCACAGAATCACTTGATCTGGTACATCCTTTGTCACAAAATCACTCTTCTTTCTTCCCGGCAAAGGTCATGCAGTGGTCAGGAGTGTAAGAGGTCATTGCTAAGAAGCCTTTATCTGCATGTAATGAGGTTTTTATGTACCATGTGTGAAGGGAAGTATTTCTGGTGTATTTCTCTAACTATGCTGAATCAATTTGGAAAGAGAAACCTTTTTTTATATATAGATTTTACACAGCTCTTCCCTTCCCTTCCCCTTCCCTTCTCCTTCCCCTTCCCTTCCCTTCCCTTCCCTTCCCTTCCCTTCCCTTCCCTTCCCTTCCCTTCCCTTCCTTTCTCTTGCTTTGCCTTGCTTTCCCTTCCCTCTCCTTTCCTTTTCTTTCCCTCATAGCATGTCTACAGTCCATGGGTCTGAACTAAGAACTTCTTCACACCTTTTCTTTGGCCTGTAGATATACCAACTTGAGTAGTTACTGCCTTAGAACCCCTTGCTCTTCATTGTCCTGCAGCTACATACTACCTCCTCAGAACTTAAAACCATATTTATTAACCCACCTCAGTGAAAAAGAGTTGACATAGTTTACAATGCTTCAACTGTAGGTCTTTCCATCTGAAACAAGTTAACAAGTGATCACAGGAGCATCTCAACTGAAAGACCTGAATGAATTGTCACAAGGAGCAGGATGCTGTTAGGTCTCCTTGGATGCAGAGATCAGTCTAGAAGACACAGGTGGAAAACAACACTGTCAAGCTCCTCAGCCAAAATTAATTCTATACTTTGACTTGTTCTCCTTCACTCAAAAAAACCCCAAAAACCGAGGAAAGAGAAGAATCAGGGAAATGCAGAGAAATCTGAGGTTGTGCGCAAGTGGTTCTGTTCATGCATACATGTATGAACCAATAATATGTTAAAGAATAAACTTAAAGATCATTTGGAAATTAAAAATAACCTTAAGAAGTGCCTGTTTAATTATGATGATCTGTTATTTATTTAAGGCCCACAGAGTGCAACAGTTCCTTTTAGCTTAACCAAGTACAAGCCATCGCTTTTACAGAAGAAAAAAGGCTTAAAACCACAAAAAGTACTACAGTGAAATGCCAGGAGACATGACCAGATAAATATACCTCCCTAGAAAGAACACTATTGATTTTTATAGTGTTTGTTCTGCAAGCATTTTTTTATTCAGTCCTGGCAGCGATTCAAAATCTGCATTTAAACAAAATTTTTTAAGTGATGATCCTGATCAATCTTCTCAATGTCAGGAAAGAAAAGTGTATTCTTAATGAAAAAGGCACTCTAGATATAAAATATTTACAAGCTTCATGCCAGATTACTTACTGGTTAAAAAAAGTGCGTGAGGGTGCAGAGAACACTTCCTTTTTTTTTTTTTTTTTTTGGTATATCAGCACCAACAAGCACTTCAGCCAACAGGAGACTTAAAATCAGTACTCCATCACAATCCATCAGGCCTACATCTTTTATCGAGGATGATGTTTGAAAATTATTGATGACTCAAGGTGCAAGAAATGTTTCAAGCTTCCATTTTCCAGCTCATATGATGAGAATGTCACCACAAACATATCTGTTCATTGATTTCTCCCTGCTGCTTCTTGCTTCCCCCTCCTTCTCTAGGAGCTATTTACCTGTTAGTGGGTCTTCTGTATGTCATGTACTAAACAACTGACGATGCCAGGTGTTTATAATTGTAGAGCCTTATTATTAAAAATAATTATTTCTTTCCTCACCAAATGTTTACACACTGCAAAGACTTTTCTAAATTCTTCAGTGTTGAGTCTTATGTTAAAGAAGAAAAGGACAACGAAATAAAACCTTCCTACCTTTCATGCCTCCTTTCTGCATATACTCTGCAGGTGTTTGCTTGGAAAGCTACAATAGGGAGATTTCCCTTTGGTTGGTTTGTTTACCAATTTGGCAAGAGTTTTGACCTCAGAATCACATCACATTTGTCCAAATGTTTTAATCAGCCACAGTTACTGCCCCAGACAACACTAGACCACACTATAGCAATTCTGAACCCCTGAATTAAATTTAAATACACCAAGAACACTTGCATGGTGGTGGAGATAACACCTGGGTAGAGTTACCATCATAGGAAAGACAAGAAGGACAGCTGCTGGGAGTGTGGTAAGAGAAGGAGCCCTTTCCCAAGAGCAGCAGTCCCTACCTTGTCACATTTATAACCTCTCATGCATGTATCCCCTTCCTCTTTTTTTTTTGTCATTATTGTCCTCATCCTTCCTGCCTTCCTCCCTTCCTTCCTCCCTACCTGCCTTTCTTCCTGCCTGCCTGCCTGCCTCCCTGCCTCCCTCCCTCCTTCCTTCCCTCCCTCCCTCCTTCCCTCCCTCCCTCCTTCCCTCCTTCCCTCCTTCCCTCCTTCCCTCCTTCCCTCCTTCCCTCCGTCCCTCCTTCCCTCCCCCCTTCCCTCCCTTCCTGACTCCTCTCCCACTTGAGGTACCTGAACAGGCTGCAATCAGGAACAGAAGGTAAAAGAGGACAACCCTGAAGTACACCTTTGAATTGCAAGGGGTTGTAAGCTACATTAGGAAGTGGGTGGGAGGAGAATAAACAAACAAAAAAAGACTTATCTTGCTTCCAAATACCTCATAAGTCCCCTGATTCTCACCCCTTCTTCACAGCGTCTGCCAATGCCTCCTCCTCCATTTTTCTCAACTACTCACCCCCTTGCTTATACTAGCCTAAAAATCTCCACGCTCTCTCTTACCACTATATAACACTGCTGCTAAATTTTTTTTTACATACTGTTTAATGCCTCAAACTGCTTCTTTAGGGATCTACCACAGAGAGATTACTTTAAATCCTATGTTTAATGTAGAAACAGTTTTGCTGCTGCTACCACTTATCCTCAATGCAAGAGGGATCATATTCACATTTTCATTTCCTGCCCTACCACTCCCTTAACTAGGATCTTAGATTTTATCTCACTAATCTTAATTCTAAAGTGCTGTATAAACATCTCTGTGTATATGTAAAAGGGAATATGAATTATGCCATGCTGAAAAAGCAAGAAAACAACCATAGCAGCTATTTTTCATCAAAATCAAAACCACATCCATGTGAAACAGTTCCTACTGTTAAGGAACTGAATGCCTTGTGAGTTTTTTGTTAGGAATCTATATCTGTGGAGATCGAGTGGTACTCTTTGAGCTGAATTCTACTGAACTTGAGAGATCGGGAAGCAACACAACATGGAGGAAAGAAGAAAAGGAATTCCCACAAGATAGCAGGGTCATGTTTCCAATTGCTGTATGGAATCTGCCTTGCAATGACACTTGCCCCTTGAAAAAGCTCTTTTAGGAATTTAAATACATCCATTCCACTGAAAAAACTTCAGTCTGAAAAACACCGTGACATGCAATCCAAGTACATTAAAAGTTGATCCATACTGTAAAAATGTTCTGAACAACAACAGTAGCAACTACAAAAAGAAAACTAAAGATTCTACATTCCTTACAGGTATGTATATTTAAAAATAATTTGGGATATATTTCTCATTACATTATTAGTTAATATGATATCAGAAATCTCACTAGTGACTAGGCTCTTGCTGTGTGCATATAATTAAATGCATGTGTAAGCTTTTTCAGAATTAGCATCTCTATCATGTCCAAGTACAGGTCTCTTCTGTTTTAACTGTACAGTTAGAAAACAATTGTTGTTCAGTTGGAAACAGCAGTGGGTAGGGAGATGTTATGTACAGGCAAGACCTTGGTCTTTATTAACATTTTTTCCTTCATTAGGGACTCAGACTTTTCCTATACTTACTTAAGAAAGGATACATCAACAGATATTCATGCACACAATTTGACAATAGAGCTAAAGTTCTTATTACACAATAGCAAAATACTGTCAAATTATACACATCTTTCCCCAGGAGACTTAGAGTTGTAAAGAAGTGTTGAAGAAGAGAATTATTCACAGCATATTTTACAGAACACATTCTTAAGCTTGACAGCAAGCTATGGTTGCTTTTTTTTCCTTGAATGCCTTCCTGGAGTACAGCACAGTGGGAGATAGGACCTAAATTGTTCAGTATCTCCTTGGCAGACCGTGCTGACAATGTGATCTTCCTAAATGGACAGTGATTTTTATGTTATGTAATCTAATAGCAAAAGCAGGCACAGTAACAGCAAGTTTTCTTTCTGGCATGAGGCAATACAAGACAGTTTATACTCGAGATATCTGAAGTAGTTCTTTAGCTCATTAAAAAGAAATAGTGAAAACATATTCAAAAAACTTCCAGACATCAGATAATGAAATAGTCTTACAACTGGATGGTGAGGATGGAAACAACAGAAAACAGTGGATTAGTAGTATTAGAGTGATTCCTAGGAGACGTGGATATGAGATCATTTTAAATGCCCATGTGAATATAATAAAAAGATGGTTCATTGTTGCAAGCATTTCAAAGATTATAGTCTACATCAATAATAGTGCTTTCTGAGGAAGAGCTTTGAAAACCTATGTGCTAATCAATAACCTTAAATCTGGAATTAAGGGTCTACATTTTTAAAATCACAGAATAATAGGATCACAGAATGGTTTGGGTTCGAAGGGACCTCAAAGATCAACTAGTTCCAACCCCTGTGCCATGGCAGGGACACCTCCCACTATACCAGGTTGCTCAAGGCCCCATCCAAGCTGTCCTTGAACACCTCCAGGGTTGGAGCATCCACAAACCCCTGGGCAATCTATTCCAGTGTCTCTTTATATAATATTGTGTTGCTTTGATACATGGAATTGTACTTAACTCTTCAAGATCCTCTCTATAAAGCCCAGACCATTTATAGATATCAGGAATTTCTCAAGTTATTCCGAGTTACTCCTTGAAAAAACTCCCAGTTTTTTCATACTATATACATATAAAATCAGTCATATCTGCAGGGCTAACTTTGTACTCTTCAAAGATTTACTTGCAGGAATCCCATGGGCTAAGACTCTGGAGGGTAAAGGACCCAAGAAAGTTGGTCAGTTTTTAAATACCACTTCCTCCAAGCCCAAGATAGTTGCATTCCCTTGAGTAAAATATTGTGTAGACATGCTAGGAGACCTGCATGGATGAGCAAGGAGCTTCTGAAGGAAATCTCATGGAAGAAAGAAATTTACAGTTTGTGGAAGAAGGGACTTGTCACTTGGGAGAACTATAGGGAAGTTGTCAGGACATGTAGGAAGGCAACAAGAAAGGCCAAAGCCCTCTTAGAACTAAAA
>JAVSBS010022245.1:19446-30115 GCA_033124195.1 Coracias cyanogaster | reverse complement strand
GGAAGTATAACATAGACTGTGATGATTTAACTTTGAAGATAGTCCTGCTCTGAGCAGGAAGCTGAACTAAACTTCCAGAGGTCCCTTACAAGTTAATTTTTTCTGTAATTCTAAACCCTATAAAGAAAGAAAATAAACTCTAAACAAGCAGAAATTTCCAACCCTTCTCCTCTTATTTTATGCTTCAGCAATGAAAAAGAAATGAAATAATCTCCCCAAGTAGCTGTTCAGTAACATGCCACTGATGACTGTCAGTAGATGTGACAGTATAATGACATACCTGAGTGTATGAAGTTTTGAATGTGCTCCACTACAAGTTCACAGGAAAGGCCAATGGCATGCTTGAAATTAGCAGATGCCACATCCCAGTAAGAATGGTCACCATGGCTGCGATGGAGCCAAAGAGACATCGTGGGAAGAAGAAGATGTACAACTGCATAAATGCCAAATCCTGGTCCTTAAAATAAACACAATGATGGTTGCATATTTTCACTTACAAAGCCTACATGAACAGTAAATTTGCTAAGTTGTTCCAAGCTTGAGGCGAAGGGTGATGCTAAAGAAAGCAGGGTCTGAAACACCTTTTTGGGGATGAGAGGAGTGAGCAGTTTAGCTCTAGTTGTGAGTAGTTTATAAACATTTAGCCAACTGTTTGCCTACTATCTTTCCCAGCAGGTCTGCAGTACTATATGTTTTTCTTTTTCTATTTCCTTGACACCAGGCAAACATTTTCTGTGGCTAGGACATCACTAGAGTATTGCACCACTTTACTTGTGCAATAAATATATAAATATGTTCAGCATACTCTTACAAGATGCCTTTTGTCAACATAGAACAATGCACTAACTGGAACAACAGATCATGCTCTAAGAAAATCCCTTTCTACTTGAGAATGTCTCTGTGCAGCTCTACATGAGTAACACACTTTGCAGAAGTGTTTTAGGACTCTAAGTGGTTTGAGTCAGGGCTCTACTAGCTCACATTTTATAAAGCCTTTTCATTACCAGGTGTCTTGGCAATGTCCCTCAGCAATTCAAAGAGCAGATCCAAAGTAGGAGGCTGGTGCTGACGGGGACAGTTGGATATGGCAGTTGTTAATTCTTCCAGCAGAATAATCCAGACATTGATAAGGCCTTCAAGTAAGGAAACAAAGATTAAAAACCATGAGTGAGATACTGCATAGACCACAGGTGGAACATACCCTCAGAAAGTGATGGAGTCTAAGAAATTAATTAACTTAAAGATTACGGGTTCTTGCATGTTCACTGTTGCTGTGTAATTGTTGTGGGCAATAGCAGTTTTTTAAATGATGGTCTCCTTTTCCTTCACTTTTTATTAAGTTTGTGCTTTGTCCCATCCTTCCTCCTCCACATAGGCCCTGTTCTGGTCTTTCTTAGTTTACTACTCCCACTACTCCAGTCTTTTTAACTTTGGGAGTTTTTTATTTTTGTAATAGGACATTTTACACACCTGACTACCATTGCAAATGCTGCCAGAATGGACCGTGTGCACTTAGATTATGCTTTTAGGTAAGAATCCTAAGGTGAATAGCCATAATTTAACTGGCTTTATTTGGTACCCAGAATTGAACAGTAATAATGCCTCATGTAGTATTATCAAGCTACCTCACGTGTCATCTTCAGATGTTAAGAAGTCACAGATAGAAGATTATTAAATGTGGATGTGGCAGAGCTGGACAACTACCAGAACAGCAGTTAGGATACAGGTAGTACTGCAAGTTCATATCTACACCAGCAAAACATGTATTTGTAAAAGATTATGGGATACTACTAGTTTTCAATACAATTTCGAAGACAGTTAGGAATCGCTGCCCTTTAATTTTTCACAGATCACTTTAGCATTTACTAGTTCCCCAAGATATTGTGAATGGCTAGAAGGATCTACATGTTACACTCATAATGCTCCTGCAAGTTATAGTGTTGTTCTTGAGGTAAATTTCCTGAAAGGGCTATGGGTTTATTAGACTAAAATGGATTTTACTTTGGCTCAGTAATAAGCCCATCTTCTCTGCCACTGGTAGCCATGCTGATGTACTCTGTGTTTGCGTGATGCTTGCTGGCAAATTATATTCCAAAAGCAATAAAGAAAGGCTGTAAGGGAACTTTGTTTAAGATGCAGTGAATTTGCTGACTGCAAGAGTCTCCCTCATTATCAAGGAAAAAAACAGTGAAATCATGACTTAGTAACTGGGTTGATCATGTATTTATTCACACCACTTCCGCAGGGCAGTATGTGTGGTGACATTGTTTGGTGTCATATAGAGCTTTCATGATGTTTCTAGATCAGGAAATAGCACAAATCGCTCAGCACAAAATCTGTGTATCTTCAGATCTGGAAGTGACTGTATTGCTTTGAAAGGCCATTATGAATCCAGAAGCAGTAAGGCTGTATTCCTCTACTGCTTGGTTCCACACAGATCTAGTTCAAACACCTGATTAATCCACAACCCATATAAGCCACACAAATAATCAGGAGACAAATGCTGCTTGTTTTTCTATAGGCCATGGCACTTTTAATGGTCTTTTAAAATACACCATTTAGTTCAACAGACCACAGGACCTAAGTTTGGAAACATTTAAACCAGCATTATTTAGTCTAAACTCTAACTTGACTCTGGTATTTTTTATGTTAAAGGCAGGCCTGCCAATACCAAACTTAAAAGGTTTTCACTCCCTTACTTCAGCTGTGGTCTTTAAAGTATTTTTGTGTTAGCTCTCAGAAATATATACTGGTTGTATTATGACTATTAGTATAATTAAAATATTATTAATTAAAATACTGTTATCTTGTCCCAAGAGAGGGGTTGTATTTTTCTCATATATGAGCTGTTATCTTTTAACATAAAGAAGGTGACATGACCTCAACTTCAAAGCTCTGTACGCGCACATGTGTGTGTGTAAACAGGGAGACAAGAAATGATGAAGTTTTTCCCTGCTGGCAAAATGTGGGAGAAAGAATTGATTAATTCTGCATTTACATATTTCAATGCACTTACCAGTGTCATCATCAAAGTCAGAAAGGATGCACTCCATACCATCCTCACTGCTGGCTGACTGTTCCTGCACTCTTCGGGGCAAGTTAACCAGCCGGCCGCTGAGGAAGATGGGTTTCAACGGCATTTTATAGATTTTGGCTAACAACTTGGAGAGGGACAGCAGAGAAAGAGAAGACAAATACATATGGAAAAGTTATCACATACAACACAGGTATGTAAAACAAAATAAAAACTATGAAAGTAGCATAATGTCAGCACCTGCTCTCTAAATCCAGCAATTAGTGTAAATGAAAAACACAACTAGAGGCAAAGAGTCTTCTGTTCATTGACAAGTAAGGGGTTGAGGGGAGAAAGGGATGGAGAAAAGCAATTTAGATAACGCATTTTGGGGAAGAGAGTGTTCTCCTCATTTGTGAAAGACATATGTTACTGATTGCACCTATGACCTCAGAAGCTCCATTAGCTGTATGCAGAATATTTTGGAGCTCTAAAGGACTAAGTAAATACTGATAAAAGGATCTGTACAGGTTTACTTCAGAGCTTCATTGCCTAGGTTGTCCATTACACAACAGATAAAAACTTTGCAGCATTGTGCTATAGCTGGGATGCTACCAGTATTTTACCATGCCTTTCTAAAGTAAAGCATGAAATTGCAATACACAGACGGGATTTGTTTTAAGTCATTCCTGTTGTTCTTCTACTGGCAACTTAAAAGGTGTAACAATAAAAATGGGTCCTCCTTTTCAAGAGGAGAGAATATTTCTGCCTCATTGTGGCTTAGGATTTTTAAGGGTGAGGGAGAGTGATGTGATACACATAGTGTATAGATAGAACATACAGTAGATATACACATGGATGTTCACTACATTTTTTTAGGTGAACAAGATAGCAAGTACAGTTTGACATGTCTGCTCTTTATTATTCTGAGCTGCCTTATTCTTTCCTCCTTCTCTCAGTCTGTGTACTGAATCCATCCATTATCTCTGAATTTAGATATTAAGCCCTTTCAGCTATGGTAATATTCTTTGTTATGCACTTGTATTGTACTCAGAAAAAATATGGCATGGGTTCAACAAAAAGACCTGCCGGTACTACAGAAATACAAACAGTATTATAAAATCAGACAATAAATGTCTTAATAACCCTGGATAATAAGCTATACTGTGTGCAAGGAGATTACATGAAACATGCCAGCATTCTAATTGTTAGCGATTTGCCCTGAGCTTCAGGTAAGTTTTCATGGTACAGATAAGCTACTGTTACGTTTTAGAGGGGGAAACCTGGGGCTCTTCTTAAGATTTAAGAATGCCCAGGGTTAGGTTTTGTTTTTTTCTTTTTCATTCCCAATACTCTGTACATTAACTGTTTAAATAAGAAAGAAAGTAGCTTTGAGTATGTTACTAATTCACACCTTCCCCACGCTCCTTGGGTCTGTTTTTCTCTCCTTAGTGTTCTCACCATTAGCTGGCCTAGAAGGTATGAGGTTCCTTCAGATTGCCACTCTCCATCTGGCAGTGCAGGTTATTACCACAGGCTTACCACAGATTCTGTTGTGTTTATGCAAACCATCTAAGCATTGACGCAAAGCCTGGAGGTTAGAACTGTTTCCTGGGCCAGGTTAGTACCTGTATAAGATTGTTGATCATACCTGAGAACATCTCCTGAGGTAATCAAGCGCGGGAAGGCACAAATCTGTCGATGCAGATCCTGATCCTGGCACACAGTCACCCATCTCCTTACAATCTACTTCCCCTAGGGATAGGAAAGGCAGCATTGGGAAGGACAGAAGACAAACAAGCATAGCCTTAGTTTTCCTTTTTCATTCAGTTGTGCCCTCGTGTCTGAATGGAATCCAGAAACCATCCTTTGTTTGATCTTATTAGATGACAACTAGATGATTCTCATATAAACGGTGACCAATATTACTGCATTGTTTGTATAAGGACTTTTATATGAATAAATGCTTTAATAAATACATGCCTATTTAATAACTCTTTAGGTAGAGCCTTTAAGAGTTCACATCATACCTTATAGCCATCTGTCACATTGACTCCACTCTACTTTTTTCCAAGGGTGTATGAATATTTGCTCATTCACCCTTTAGCTCAATTAATACGCTGGTTTTTTTCTATTCATTTGCACCCCAGTGCCCTGGAAAATTTTTCTACCCCAAGTTTTTCCTTTTAGTTTATTTACTCTTTAAGCACACCACTTTATATTCTGTGCTACCATATTTCCTTCTATTGTCTAATTCAGTAGTCAAGGTCTCACAGATTCAGCTGTATGACATCCTCAGGCTCTAGTGTCTCAGTATCACAGGTCTTCCTAACTCCATAGCATCAGCAGACTTCTACTTGTAGGTCAGCTTCACCAAGCATATTAAATAAGCAGATGAGTTCCAAGGCATTGTGTTGCAGATGTCCTCCTTGGATAACTCAATTCACTCCATCAATTTCCCTGTCTGCACAGGGTTTTTTCCTTCCCGCCCAGCCAATGTTCTGCCCAACCTAGAATTATTGGCTCATAATCATTTTCCCAGTTTAGCCAAACACTTCCCATTCAGTGCCAAATTTGAAATTTTACTAAATGATTACATACATTAACATTTTATTGCCCTAAAAGCTATTCCTCTCACAAAAACCAAAAGATAATTATTAAATCCTTTTGTTACATCCTACTTTATTGTCCTCTCACTATGTTTATTTGCTTTTTCTATGCCCTTAACTATACCCTCCATAACATATTTTAAACTCTTGTCTACTATTGAGATCAGCCAAGTCAGCCAGTGAAGTTTGAATCCTTTAGTTTTACGTTAAGATGCACACATATATTTGCTACTGCTTAGTACTGAAGTATCCCATAGTTCTACTACCTTTAATACAAAAAAAGATCTTGCTTTTTGATGGGTAACCATGAAGGGGACTAATTTATCTCATGAAAGTAAGAAAGTAAGACAGGCTTTTAAGTTCTCCAGAGGGAGCACTAGTTCCCTCTACTGGTACTGGACATGCAAGTTTGTTTCTTTTTTGTAATAATAATTACAATTCTGGTCTGTCATCACAAGCTGAAATCTTTCCCCATTGAAATAGCTTAATGAGACAAGAGTAACATTAAAGACTAGACCTGCTGTAGTTAGGTGCTTTATTTAAATCAAAGGGAGTTGCTTACAGACCTAGATACCTCTGTGAATTAATGTATTAAAAAAAAGAGCTCAATTTTACCAATCATTAGAAGTTTTGCAATTTACATGAGGAAAAAAAAAATAACTGCCACAGTTTAATGGAAAGTGTCAAATTCTAATGACCAAGGAAAGCCGGGGAACATGAACATGGAGGCAGATTAACTCAACACCATTTGTCTTTGTTCTGAAGCTTGGTGAAGCACCACAATTACTCTGCAGGGTCACCTTGACTTGACACACCTGGTCTCTGCTGCCCTCAGTAACACAACAAAAATCATGGGGACAGAGTGTGTTGCGGTGCTCATGATCTTACTGAAGGTTCAGCAGGTTTTCACCATCACTTATGCCAACCTATGGCTGCTGAGGTGGGCAAGGGTAGAAAGGAGCCACTGAATGTAAAACACTGCACAATGGCAGGCCATTTCTGCAATATTCTGGTTTTGGGGTTTTTTTTATTATTTAAATGAATGTAAGCAAGTTCTGATGTGAATTAAGATCAAATGAAGCAGACATTTAGTAGTGAGATGCATCCTTGCTGCTATAACAACCCAAAAAATTGATAGTATTAAAAATGTTTCTGAAATAATCCCTTGGTCTTGATTTTATTTTTTTAAACCATTCTGGATTCAGTTTCTCTACGGCTTCTCACTTCCCTACCATACTATGTATTATATAACTGAATTCTCCCCTTCTTCAGGATCAGTTTGACATATCATGACTTAACAGAAAAAAGGGAAAATAAAAATATTTACCCAGTCCTTTGACAAACTTCATAAGGCACATAATGTAACTGGTGGCGGCATTGGCAAAGACCTGGATGCTGTCTGTGTTTAGAAATGCTTCAAAGACATCAAACACTGGGGCCTGGCGTTTCCCTGTGGAAACAACAAGAGGTGAAAATAACAATTAAATCATCCGTAAGGGCGATTTTCTAGTAGTTTTTCAACAATTTAACTGAATCTGTAGAATCTCTTCTATTCTGGGCAGAGACAGAAATGATCTTAGAATTAAAACCTCCTCTTGCTCCTGAGGCAACTCATGTAGCCCTTCTCAGGAAGTAACACAGACTCCTTCCTTTGCCTTATCTATAAGAAATATCAGTTTATGCCTGCCCAAATGGTAAGAGCAGGTTTGAGCTCTTGAACTCAGCTCAGTAGCTAAGTGGAGGTTTCTGGTTTAGTTCTTGATAACTGTCAAGATGACAGCAGTCACGTGGAAAACTATTCAGACTGTACAGTAACAAAATAGCCTTGTTTTCCCTAAACAGATTATCAGCCTTCAAAAGCGATATACAATTGCGTTTTGCCATTGCTCATAACAGATCTGAAATACAAAATTCAGGAGAAAAACTATATCCCTTACACATGACTTGCAACATTTAAAAATGCCTTCTAATGGGGCAAAAGAACAGATTAATGTGATTTTCCCCTACTACCCCATTTCCACAGGAGCAAATATCACTGGGAGAGATGCCAAATCATTTTTACAGCAAACATGGTTTGTAACAGCGCTACCAATTTGAGGCTTTGTGATGTAAATGCCTGGACATGCACTTGCCGAGATCATCATGCTAAGTTACCCTAATGCATAAAAGCTATAGGTTTCACATAGTAAGAAAGACACTCCACATAAGACATGGTGGTTGTATACAATATGCTTTCCTTTCTCTAGCAGGACTGTGACAGGGTCCAGCCAAGCTCAGTACACCTGCACTACTGGTTTGCTCAAAAATATTCAAGGAAGTTTAAAGCATTTCTTTCTCATTCTACCAATCTGCCAGAATCTAGAGGATAAAAAGTGAGAACAATACCTCTACTTTCTCTCCCACCCCAACTAATAAACCAGATATTTCAGTGCAGTCCTGCAGTGCCACTGTTGAGGCAGGACATTTAAGTACATTGAGTTAGTTATGGTGTTCCTAACGAATAAGACAGGGAAATGAAAACACATACTGAAGAGTCAGTGCAGTAAGTTCTTACCCATAGAGTACTCTCCTACAAGGTACTCTTTAACCTCTGACTTGCTGCTGCTGTGCACTGTTTCCAAGGCACTGAACAGGGGTCTCCATCCTGACTGGATCTGTGTAGAACACATTTCCACCAACTCTCCTATAGAGGTGACCACCTGCAGACAACGTAGGAGAAGTTAAAATAATAAAAGCAGAAAACAGAACTGATACATTGAATAATCTACTGAAGGAATGAGGATGGCTTTAAACCCATTCCTAGATTTCACAAAGTCAGTCTAGACTAATTTCTACTATCTTAAAAAAATATATAGAAGTTTTCTTTAATTGCTTTAAAGCCAGCTGTACAGTCTCTGTGCTCTACCACAACACTGGCTTAGGTGGGCAAAGCCTAACTTCCTTGAAGATGATTAAGGGGCACCATTTGAAGGGAATTTGGGAAACACTCTTGAGTGGACCAAGTGCACTCTGGAGACGATCCTTCTTATGGGCGTGGTAGGCCAGACACAGACACTTTGATCAGGGCCGACTTGCCTGGTCTTGGACATCCTCATCACACAGCTCTAGCTGCATTATACGCTCAAAGGGGCGGAAAAGTGCCTCATTAAAGTGAAAATGAGAAGGCTCATTCCAGTCCATCAGCACTTCAGTGAGGATATCATGGATGAAGGAGACAGCCTTCCGAGACACATGTCTCTCCTTATGACAGGCAGCCTGCAGGGAAAGGAGGAGTGTTAGAGTTCGTCCAAGCAAAAAATTTGCTTTTAGTGAGACACTTAAGGGATGTAAGTGCTTCATGTTGCTGAACCCTAAAAACAGCTTCACCGCCAACTTGACTAGGGACCCCACTGCAATGAAAATGGGAGAGTACTGCCATGGAAACAGATGACTGAGACTCTGAGCTGCTTGGAGTCCCACAGACGCATAAAGGTTTGTTGACAATTGAAAAAGCACAGAGCTAAAAATAAATAAATAAAACAATAAACCCCACAGAATAGAACTCATGTGAAATGTTGTATTTTGTTTCTACCATGTGTGACCATTTTTCCCTTCAAAAAGGTAGTTTCTGCATATGTTCACCACGCTACTTATGCATGACTAGATGTCACTTTTAATTTGGCTATTCATGGAACTTACAGTGAGAAGGTTCTTGTCACTCTTGGAAGGGCTATGCAAAAATTAAACACCAGTGAATCTGGATATAAAGTTACTGTTTCGAGCAACTATCCAGGTTATGCTTAATTCTGCCCTTTCCCCGATGTTGCTCCTTCCCAGTAAAGCCCTCATATACACCGAAGTAAACCAAAAAGACTGACGAGCCCTGCATTCTAAACACAAGGAAGGTACTTGAGTTTAAACTTGCTTGGGATCTTAAAAGACTTAAAAGTGCTCAAAACATGACAAGTATTTAAAGTGGTCTCAGGCTGGTATCCAAAGGCAAGTGAGACACTAGTTTTCAAGTTAAAGGGTAGGTGAAGCATACAACAAAACTATTCTCTGCTATTTCTACTTCAGTTAGAGAGATTCCACTGAGACTCCCCAACATCGGAACTCTGCAGTAAGATAGTCCACACATTTTCTTCAGCCATTGAAATGAGGTGCTATGGCAATTTACTGAACAGCTCATCTTAAAACTTCAGGGAAGTATGCTCCCAATAGACCCACGCAGATGACAACACAGAAAGAAAGTACTGCATGTTTATTCATACCAATGATACAAATCAAAAAGTTCAGAGAAGTCCACATAAGACTGAAAGCTTGACTGAGGAAAGGGCAATTGTTATGACTGAAATCCATAGTGGCTGCTACTGGCATGCCACTGACCAGGGTTCACAAGGAAGGAGAAGGAAAGGGAAAAACGTCACTACCTTCCTGGCTGAGGTGGCTTTATGTGGGAAAAGAAAGCCCGCATCTTTTTACGGGAAGACTTAAAAGGATGCAGATCTTGACTAGGAAAACAGGTAGATGGAGTAGTTACATGTAACTTCTGCAGGTGGTCTGAGTTTTTTCACCACAGACGCACAGGAAATAACATATTGCAAAAATCCAGTCTCCCTGGACCTGCCTATTCCAGTTATTTTAAAGTGCACACCTCAGCGGCAGTATCACAATATACGACACAGTAACCCAACAGGAGTGTAACCACATTCGATAATGTTGAGGGTTGATAAACATTTTCAGAGCTATCAAGCCTTCTCCAGCTTTTTCAGCTCTGCTGTCTCTTGCACACTTCCCATTTTCATCCCCACTCGTACCTCTACAAGGTGAGGTGCCACCAGGCTCCAGCAGCGCATGAGGTGGAGCAACGGCCGAGATTTACTCCTTACAATTCTGAGCATGGCATCACCAAGTCGGAACAAGTGAAGTGCACTTCTCCTGTCCTGGGTAGATTTTACTTCACCTACAAGAAAGTATAAGAAAATAAAGGGAAGCTAAGCAATAGCAGCTCCTCCATTTCTAGATATCTACATTGAAATTTAAATTTAAGGTTAGAAATTACTAGTAT
>JAVSBS010022245.1:0-19346 GCA_033124195.1 Coracias cyanogaster | reverse complement strand
CCCCCCCCCCCAAGGTGGTGGAGAAAAAAGCAGGGAAAGAAAAAATCAACATAAAACACAGCCTATGCCTTTCTAAGTAAAAGAACAGAATATGGACCCAAGTTTTAAGAAACACTTATTAAACACACTTTATTTTTATTGAAGTGATTTTTTTTTTTTTGCAAACATTTTGAAGACAAAAGACTTGGAGAAGTAGTGCAGAGAAGTTAAGAAAGGAGTTAATTAAGACCCAAAATAGCAGTTGCAAAAACCTTTGGTGACATCTACAGGAAAGAATATAAACTGCAAATTATTTAGTTTTAGTTTGTTCTTTTGCATTTCTTATCAAGCAATGGACACGAAGCAGAGAACGTGACAAGATTATTTTCTGTTCCCCAACCAACAATACTTGCTATTTCCTACTGAAAGGGATTCATCTTATGTTGCTCTTTGGAACATTTGGAAAGACACTTCATTCATTTAAAATATGTTAGTACTTTTATCTGTAATGAAAGATGTAATCACTTTATATATATATAAATGTAATTAATTGCTAGATCCTAATTTCAATTTAATTATTATTAACTACTATTGATTGACTACTACATACATGATAAGAAGATCACTATTAGAGTGATGAGTGCTGAAGTCTGAAGACAGGTGAGAGCAAAAACCAAACAATCTGAAGTGTCACAGTGAGAAAATGACAAGCAGCACTTCTCAAACTGGAGACGTATACCAGATAAATTCACGTCTGCCACAGGACGGAACAGAACTTGTATGAGTAATGTTACTTCTAAAAGCACATTACAAATGTAAATAACATATCTTTCTTTGGACCCAATTCTCCCTCTGGGTCTGGTCCTTCTGCTCTATTTGAGACAGTGATGGAAATGACAATTTCCAGGCTTTGTACTGTAAGGTATATGCTCTACTCTGCTGGGGAAGAGCAAGCAGGACAAATCCCACTGCTTTATTTAACATTCTTCAGTTTTGTGCTTTGTTTGCTGTCACTCATTTCCTGAACAGTTGTGA
Source organism: Coracias cyanogaster (assembly GCA_033124195.1). Taxonomy (NCBI): domain Eukaryota; kingdom Metazoa; phylum Chordata; class Aves; order Coraciiformes; family Coraciidae; genus Coracias; species Coracias cyanogaster. Next base: position 18,332 of record JAVSBS010022245.1, on the reverse strand, counting down.
GGTTATCCCACTGTCAAATGTCTAACCTAAATCCATGGTCTTAGGTCTACGTTCCATTTCCTTACCAGATCAGGCTCCAAAATGGAGTTGTGATTAAATATCTGTGGGTAATTAACACCCCCAAAATCCAAGAACCAAGTAAAAGTCCTCTGAAGGTTTTCACAACGGGTATGGATGTGGGCCCTGTCCAAAAAAAGCACTCAACCTTTTCTAAAGACTTTTAATTGCTCCTATGGAAAGATCTCAGATGAAATACCATGTTTTATTTATACCTTGAAATTTCAACTGGAAAAATTAAAATGGTAAGAATACAAAGTAAGTCCTGTAAGCAGTACAGTTGTATATAAAACACAAATATCTGTAAAGGATCTTCAGGTGATTTACCTGGCATTGCAAGGGAATAATCAACTGTATCTGTGACTGAATGGAAAAGCTGGGCCTGAGAAGCCTTCTTGAGCTGGTAAAGGAAGCCTGCCAAGGCCATCAAGTTTAACTTGTCAGCAGCATCTTCAAAGAGCCTGTGAATAAAAGAACAGAATCTAACTGAAAAATTCACAAGATGCAGACTTATTTAAATGAGGAAGGAGGAAAACCCTGATCTGTACATGGCTGCTATGTGTTGCTTTTGATAGGTGCTGTAGGACCAGCCTAGAACCCTTCAAAGATTCAACTGTGGTACTAAAAACAAAATGCCACTTTTTCAAGGAATTGACATTTCCTCGTTACTGTGTCTTAATGCTGTAAGCAGTTAATGAACCAGTAATCACAGAAACAGTGAGAATATGCCCAGTCCTCACAACAACTTTAGTTACACCAGTCGGTTCCACCTGAAGCTACACTCCCTAAAGTTACATGAAAAACAAATCAATTCACGTCTTAGACCTAAAGTTGTTGCACCTGAATTGCTATTTTGGAATATAAATGAAAGTTGTTCCTTTCAGCTGCAATGAGCTCTTAAGATTTGAGTTACCCTTAAACCAGTAAACATGCTTACATAGGAGGCTGGTTCCACAGAGATTACAATGAAATTTCACATGGTGCAGCCACAAGTTGACATAAATACAATTTTCTGACATTGCTTTTTATGAAAATCTTTGTACAGTCCTAGGAAGATGGTGATTGAGTCCTAATAATATTTGCACTGCAGTAAAAGTGCAAAAATCAAATCTGCACCATTAAAATTACAGTATGGCTATTCTCTAATCCTCGGAATCAGGTTGTATTGTGAGCTTCCTAAAAAAAAGGTACTTCCCATGCATAGAGTCAAACTCTTACAAGCAGTGTCAGTATGCGTTACTTTTTCCTCTGAATTTACAAATAACACCCTCCTATGGGCAGAGATCAAGAATGTAAAATGCCAGCTGGAGAAAAAAAGGTTATTAGAATTATCCAAACTCAGGAAATGTTCAACTCTGGCCTGGGCTGCCAAAAGAATAGCAGAAATGGGGAAAAAGACTGTGAAGGATCAGCCTGCAGGCCCTGTGGTAGGGACATTTAACATTTTCTGTGACCATGCTTGGTGGCCCTTCCTCCTTCGGACCCACTGTGGCAGGCTGACAAGCTGTCCACACAGTCCTGACAGAAGCAGCTGCTTTCTAACTGACACTGGTCTTGTCATTCAGTCCCCTCCTGTCAGAACAAGACACCTACTTATTTTGTCTGCTGTAAAGAACATAACAGATTAATTTACATGCAAGCAATAAATCCACCTCTCTCAGGATGCATTTGATTTACTTGGCATGTTCATTGCTGTGCATAGACATACCCAGCCCAGTACCTGCATGGCAGATAACGCCGAGATGCAGAAACCTAGGTCTTTTAGGAACTGCTGGTTGTGATGCACGTGGACTTCTCTTGTGAAAATCAACTGAAGCAAGGGGCTGCAATGGACAAAGATCAGGCCCCACTGCACCACAAACAGGCCCATTTTGTTCCTGTTTTGGGAGCAAGGACTCTGGTTCCTGACATTGCTGCTTTTACCTGTCAGCTTGCGTGGAGAGTGTGAGAACAGCCTTAGCAGCACTAGTCCCACACAGCAGGCTGCCTCCACGGAAGTCAAAAGCTCTGCCCTTACTGCTCTCCTTGATGAGTTCCTGGATAGAAATCGGCTGAATGACAGGATTGCTGCTGAGGGTACTCTCCTGCTTGGGGGTCAATGCCTGGGGAGACTCCCCAGGCTCAGAGTCTGAGTCCAGCCCTCCAGGTGCCTGCTGTGACTGGGTGATGGTAAGGGAGGGCTGGGAAGCACCGTCACTGAAGTGGGTGTGCTCCAGCGTGCTGATGTACTCACACACCCTGAAAACAAACAGAAGAAGCAAAAGATGAATAAAACCCTCAAAAGAACAACTCCTTCCCACATTAATCACCAGGCTGGTGATACTGGCAGTTAATTCAGTCTGACACTGTTCCTACAGAACAGTCTCCGAACATGTAAAGTCCTTTTTCTCAGTTCATTACTTTCAGGGAACATGGGATAAATTCTGTTTCTTTCAGGAAAGCTGATGAGTACCTGAACACATGAGGCCAACAGTCCTGATTGTGGCTTCCCATCTCCAGGCCCACGTTAAGGACTGCATCCATACACAAAACGTGAGCAGTGTGCAGGCAGACTCCCTGCACTTTCCCCATCTGCTCCAATTTCTGCTCCACTTTCTGTTTCACTACAGCATGAAAAAAAAAAAAATTTAGCTTCTCCAGCTTTTAAACAAACATTGGTTTGTATATAGGGTCATGTCTGAAAGCTACATAAGAATGTGGATTTTATACAAAAAACAAATCAGAGAAATCTGTATCTTCCCAATAAACACAAGACAATTTTAAAATTAAAATCCCTTTTGACTGATTTTATATGCATGAAACAAAATCAATGCCAGATTGACACCCTCCACCCTCAAATTCACATCTCGTTGCCCACGTAACAGATGCAGATTGCCAATTTGGAGCTGGCTGGCTGGCTATTTATTTATTTTTACCAAACTCTCATTCTCTATGGGGGGAAAAAAAAAACCCCAGAAAAAAAAGAGTTTGTGGATTTCACATCTATTTCTGTATAAAAGTTTCACCAAAGAGCTTTTGTTAATGGATACACTTGTCAAGGCAAACATAATCCTGATCTGAACTACAAGCATTTAAAGTTTTGTGAGCTTTCACAGAACAGATCAGTTGGCCTCTGGCCACTGCTGCTTCAGCATAGCCTGGCCAACTCACTTCAGTCATATCTAGCAGAGTGGTCAAAAGCTAGTTTGTGCTCAGGTCTATTCAGTTTTGTTTTCTCTATCGAGACACCGAATTTAAGTGCCAAGCAGGGTCATTTGTGCAACACACATTTTTTTATGGGCTTCTTATTGTTAGAAATCAGATGCCATCAGACACATTTTATGTGCTTCTTCAAACAGCCATTGGAGACAACCATTGTCTTTACTGACTTCCATTGGGTTTGAAGTAGTGGTATAGAGATGCAGAACTTTTTAGATGTTATATAATAACAAGCAAAATATATAATTTATATCTTTTTAAATTCCAGCTTCATTTAACATCATTCAGAAAGAGTTTTAAATATCTTATGATGGCAAAAGACAGCTGAGGATGCATACACAAGACCGGGAGAGGGATGCTTATATTACCACTAAATACATTTAAAAACCCCAACTGTTTCTCTGATGAGCCTCTGGTTGTACTAGTATCACAAGGCTTCAAAAATGCACATTTCAAAAAAGCTGATCGCTTATCTATTGTTCCACTGATGTCAGTTGCACATAAAATATAATTCATGTGACATAACATTAAGAACTTCGGACAGCAGGGCACGTGCTGAAGCCTCCAGACATACATCCCATACGCCTACAAGTGAGTTGTGCACAGTAATGGCACTCCCCTCCGTCCTCCTATGTGTATCAAAGTACTTTCCAGTTGCATCTTTGCAGGCAATATGAGATAACGTAGCTAATTTAATCACATGGTTACCTTGAGCTATAGTATCACTGGGCTCTTGGATTTCTTTTTCCTCTTTCTCTTCTTGGACACAGGAGGCAGCAGCCATTTGGGCAAGAGCAGATGCACAGTTAGCAGCAACTCCTGGAAAGCAATAACACAACTACTGTTTAATCAGCATTTCCTCCCACAGTCCCATGCAATCTCAACAAGTTGTGTCAAGCAAAGTTGGCTAGATGTGTTTATGCTGTAGGGCAGGCGTGCTCCATGGGAGTCCTACAGTCCAGGTTCCTACCCAAGATTGAAAAAGGATTTTGCTTTGCTCTCTCCCAAATTCCTTCAAGGAAAGTTACCATCCTATTTTAGGAGTCTGTCATGACATACCACATGCAGCAGTACCTAGAGCACAGCTCAGCCGGGCTGCCCTCCTCAGTCCATCCAGACTCACGCAGATGGAGTCCTTCTCCTTTTGGTTCTGCTCTTTGGCTCCTTCTGCTCCCAAGATGAAGGCCAGCCCCTTGGAGCTGCCTGCCATGCGGCCAGTCAGTGGTGTGGACAAAGTGTCAATCAAGTTCTTCCAACAGCCGATTAAAAGGTATCGTGCAAAAGCAACTCCTGGAGTGAGAAATGCATTACTACTACTACTGGAAAATGATACAACAGCTTTATCATCAGTGGTAAAAAAATCAAGTCATACTTGTCCTCTGCACGCTGGACTACCAATTCATGTGTAGGATGTACTGACATACTTTCCTCAACCCACTGCTGGTACATATACTTGTGCTTATAATACAGTCTGAATACCTGCAACAACAGAATCCTCTGTCTTCCGGTTTTGGGAAAGAGGAGATTGAGCTGAAGCAGATGCCATCAATTGGCCACCAATCGCACTGCTTCCCAAGCCATCGATGTCTGCCAGAACAATAAAAAACAACAGATTACTATTCCACACACAGATGGTATAAGGAAAGCATCTCCTACTGGCTCCTTGTTCAGTAAGTTCTAGCACTCCTGATTTCTCAGGTGCGCTTTTTAGTTGCTCTTTTCTGGCAGCCTTCTGATGCTTGGGCATAAACATGATCTGTGGCATCTTATGCTTTGCACACTATAACCAACATTTTCTTGAAGATGGGAAATACCCCACTCTCAAAAGTACCCTCCTCCTCCCCAAAGTTACAGTCAACAGAACTCTCAGCAAAGATTTCATGCTTTCTTACAGTTCCGAACTTCCCACACCCTTAAATCTCCACATTTCTTAGTATAACCTTTCACTTTCAAATCTTGCTAAATCCTGTATCCAGATGTTCTCAGACTTCACTTGAAGTCCTCAAGATGCACTGGGATCCTACGTCCTAAATGCAATTTTTAGTAGATCTATGTAGGTTCAATCTCACCAAAAGAAATGCAACCTTGTCTCCAACACAATGAAAGACCAGCTTCTTACAGACAGTTTAATATTAGGGGTATTAGATTGACTTCCTTTCTAGCAGCCCCTGCCTGTCTGTCTCTGCTCCGCATATGTTATGGCTATTGTTTTTCCTAAGTGTTGCTTTCAGCTTTCCAGCTCAATAGCTAAAAAAAACACCGAGCTCAATACAATCAGTAAAAAGCTTTCAGAGCAGTGCCCTTTGATTACCACTTAATGGCTCAGCTGAAGCCAGTGTTCTCCCTGCATACAGTTTTAATTACTCCTCTAAACATACATGATACACATTCAAGCACACAGGGCATTTTATAACAATATGATATCATAGACATCCTGCTGCCTTTCAGCTGATAAAGCTTGATTTCTAGCCTCAAATGAAGCTAAGTAAGGTGCTCCAGGTTTTCAGCTTCTCTCTAGTGCCATTTGGCATATCCCTGGCATAGCACAAATCTGAGCCAAGGGGAGCCCAATCAGGATCAGACTATTTATATTCGTACTGCACCACAGGCACGCTGAAACGGCTTTGCTATGACATCAAGAAAACAGCAGCCATACCACTTATCATTACCAGGTACTATGCCTACAAGGACTGAAGCTGACAGAATTAAGAGATGCTTTGGTTCAGTGAAGAAACCTGCTCTCCCTGTCTCCCAGGGACAGTTTTAAAACCCATGCTTCAAAAACTTTCTGTCTGATCCAAAACAAACACTTAAATACATGCCACAGTTAAGTCTGATTCCTCCTCTACAGTTAATTTCATGAAACACCACAGGTTGCATGACGACAGGCAGTTCTATATGCAATGCAATGAAGCAGCATGTTATTGTAGCTTGTTTTAGATGTGTTTGGAAGTTAGCCTTGTCACCATAACATGGTACTGACCGGTCAGCATGGTGATAAGTGGAAGGCTGTGCTCTTCAGGACTTCCCCAGTATCCAGCTTCCCCCAGCATGTTCCTTTCTAGTACCTGGTGGTACAGTTCTTCAACCCAGTCCTGGGAAAATACCATCAACACTCCACTGGACTGGACCTGCTTCATGAACTCCTTCTGCAAAGAAGCATAAAAGCCAGAGGTAAGACAATAGTAAGCCCTACAGCATGAGACTCAGCCCCTAGATCTAATCCTGAGCATGAGGGAATGCAAGAGTCGAAGTTAAGCAAAAATAATAGTTAACAAAAGATCACAATCTTGACTTTATAGTGGAGAATGACCTAAACAAGCTTTCCCTTCACTTATTGCTGTTAATGCAAGCAGCTGCAAATCATGACAATTCTTGCACAGTGACAATAGGACATGCTGATTCCTCACTACTTCCCCAAGGTAGGAGTAGGATCTCAATTCCAATAAAAAGAAGTTATGGTACCTAATGCTGTCTGTCCAGCAATCAGGCCCTTCTGCATTGAACAGTAACCACGGATAAACCAACCTTCCAACCTTCTTCAAACATTTCCCTAACCCCTAAACCATGTCTCAAAGCGCCACATCTACCCGTTTGTTTAACACCTCCAGGGATGATGACTCCACCACCTCTCTGGGCAGCCTGTTCCTGGCTAATCACTCTTTCAGTAAAGAACTTCTTTCTGATATCCAATCTAAACCTCCCGTGGCGCAACTTGAGGCCATTACCTCTTGTCCTGTCATTAGTTACCTGGGAGAAGAGACCAGCACCAGCCTCACTACAATCTCCTTTTAGGTAACTGTAGAGAGCAATGAGGTCTCCCCTCAGCCTCCTCTTCTCCAGACTAAACAATCTGAGTTCCCTCAGGTGCTCCTCGTAAGACATAATGATGATGTTAAAATGCAATTGTTTTGGAGGTATTCTAAGATACACTCTTACATGGGAAGCTCAGCAATAACGGTACCTTTTGACCAAACTTCTTTTTCTTCGCTTTTTGTTCCATATATCACCGATTGTATTATTTTCAGGAAAGCTCTGAAATGACTTATCTCAGGCAACTTAGTTGAAAAACATACAATTCATGTTTTGTAACTCCTGCAGCCTTCAAAACAATTTTTTAAAAAGCCCAAGAAGCTAAGGAATCCCAGGTGCCACAACAATAACCAGTTCATATTACTAAAACCTAATTATTTTTCACTCTTAACTTCTCATGTCTTCATCTGCATAAATACAAATCAACTATTAAGCAAGAAATTTGTCATTACGCTCAAAAGTAGTGGCAAGATGAAGACATGGTCCTTGACAGTGCACAAACAATACCTGCTGTATCACATGATGCTAATGAAGATCTGAAGATAGAGTATCCATCAAAATGACTACTACTTTAATGATAATCAGAAAGCAGCATTCATTCTCTCCCAAATTACAGAGAAGCTGTGTAATTCAGATGCATGACATTTATCATGCAAGATTCATAAACAGCTTGGAGAATGCTTCATTTGCAATTATTATTTCTTCACTTAGCAAGCAGCCTGAAGGCTTTACATGTGGGCTGTTTAATATGAAAGGACAAAACCCAAATTTTCTTTTTTTAAATGGTTTTCCCATATTCCCTAACTCACCAGCAACACAGGAGCTTGGGCAGGCTTCTTCCTGTAGTAATCCGAGTTGGCCAACTTTAGGTTGAGCAGCAGAGTGTAATGTGAGACCATGTAGAGACTGTCTGCATTCATGAGAGTCTGGAAGCTGAAATTTAGGTTTCCTTCAAATCCTGGTGAGTGCATCATACCTAACAAAAACACTGTGTGAGCTCTCACATTTTACATAGATTTTGCCTGGAAAAGAAAATATCATACACTAACCCTAGCATTTCAGCAGCAACAGATTGCTAGAATACTTAATGAATCATCAGTACAAATTGCTCTACTAAATGTACCAGAATAGGGAATAGAAAAATAAGTAGTTCATCTAGAACACGGTGCTGCAAGGCCAACTGAACACTCCAGTCACAGTCCAGCAAAATAACATGATAAATTTGGAATACACAATGAGCAAGAGCACTTGTTGGGGTGGCTGCCAGGTACAAAGCAAAGGGCAGGATACATCCACAATGCTAACTGAAACGGTGAGGTGGGAAGTGGCAGAGGCAAAGCCTGGATACTTCACTGAGCCTACATTGCACTGAATGGTGCTAATGGGGGTGACAGCCCTTTGAACCACCCAGTAAATCTGTCCTGACTAAGCGAGTTGTTGGACGGTAGCTGGAGTGCTCAGCACCTTGCAGGATCAGGCTGTAACCACCACTCTCTCCATGGCCTAGAGGTATGCGGACAAACATTTGGGGCCAAGCTGGCTGGAACTCATTACAACTCCAAGCCCTGTTTAGTTCATACAAGACCTGCTTTCTGCATAGCTGAGCATTCACAGCTCTCTCAGACCCATAAGCCATTTCTAAGCGCCAAGTACTCCTGAAAACTCTGCTTCTATGAAATGAAAGCCTACAATCATGCCCAGTGGCACAAGCCCTTCTTCCCAGGTAGGATGGACAGCACATACTTATTTCTCTGAGTTAGCCGACCTACTGGTAGAAAAATGTAAATAAAGTATGAGCAATACATAATTTAATTTCCATGAGCTGTAGTTTGAGCCATAATAAAAAATGGAAATATTAGATCCCCCCACACGACCCATAGTATTTCATGGTTTTCACATCAACTGTGAAACCCATTCATGTAATGTCAATAAGGGAAGATTACAGAGTAAGCTTTATCCTAGAGGAACATTTGAAATGAAACAACAACAACAATAAAAAAAGTTTTCCAAGGTTAGTTACGTGATGGAGCAAAGCTGTGTCATTTGTTAACTGCTGCAGTGGCTTACTGTGAATATATTCCTCCCACCATAAAGCTCATACCTCTTCTTAAACAAAATACAACAAACCATCAACATAAAAAAAAAAAAATCCACACACAGAAAAGAAGCAAATGTTTTTCTTGCCTCGTGAGGGTTTGAAAGCTCTGTGGTGCTGCCTTCTCGGACTTTCCACTGTCGTCACTTTGGGGGCGTGGATAAGGTGAGTAACTGTTTGAGGGCGGATTTAGAAAGAGAGTAACTGTTCCAGGGTGGGTCTAAAAAATGAACAGCTGTTCAAGGGAGCAACCTTTGTGGAAGAGGGGTCACAGGGCTGGCCACAAATCATTCCCACACAGGTTGGTGTGTGCTTGGGGTAGATTCCTCATGGTGAACATTAACAGAGAATCTTTACCTAGTACCAAAACTTCAACCATGTGCTTGAAAGTAGCCTGTGAGTAGCTCCAGTGACTCCATCATTGAAGGTGAAGATGCATCTTAACACTTTGTTGGATGGAGGATCATGATATTGATGCAGATAGAACATATAGTTTTGATGCCTTATCTCTCTTAACTATGTACCATGGGAACAAGAATCTGCTAAAGTAACCAAAACCTCAAGGCAGAGAGGTATGTAAAAGAAAAAAATGAGCCCACTTTGTTTTGCCTTAAAATACTTTTAAAAATGTGCGACCTCCTATATGAGACTACAGTTAAAAAAGAAAGGTGTATAACTGCACATAAAAGTAACTACTACATAGTGGGTAAGTATTTGAGCACCCAAAAGTTTTGAGAAAAATACGGTCCCTAGTTTCCTCTAAAATATGGGAAAATAAACAACTGCATTTGAGAGATGCAGAGATCCCAAAAGCAGATGAGTAAACTTGCAATGATGTTTACCACCTTGTTGCTAAAAGCTATGGAATCAAAACTGAAAAAAGGTGCTAAAAATGTCTGCTATGATTATTCACACCATGGCACATGATTTTTAGAATTAATGCCTTGACACTGCAGTTCATGAGAATACTTACATCTGAATTAAGAGAATACTGACCAACTTTAATTATAAAAATCTGCAAGCTATAACAAACAACGAGGTTAGCACACTGTTTTAATAGAGACAACATTCATTTAAATTGGCCAAGGGAGGTCCTCAAAAAATGCAAACAATGTTTTGTGCAAGTCAGGATAATGTTGAGAATTTTTAGATAACTCAGTATTTAAGATAGACATCACACTCCAGTGTCACTACAGAATTTTTTGGCATTGGCTTTATCTATCAACAAGGAGGAACTTTCTGAAGAAAGATGAGAATCGTAGATTAGGAAGGCTTTTAAGCAACTGACTTCCAAATCTTAATTTTACTATAACTCTGCTTAGCTGACTTCACTTTTTCCATGCTTATACTCCCACGCCAGTGCCTCAAATTCCTACCTCCTTTCATTGCTTTTCAATCCTATGAAATCATAATAATATTACAATACTATTTAAGGACCTAGCTTGTAGTAAAGACTACTAAATTGTAGCTAATGTATTTTTCCCCCAAAGTGTTAGAAAAAATCAAAAAATGAAACAAAGCAGTTAAATAAGGTCTCTCAGAAACACAAAAATACTGCTTCTGTACTGGCTGGTCTCAGAACTGCACCTGTCTCTTTTCTTAACTCAAATCATAACACTCAAATTTCCTAATGTATTCTTCAGGAGTTACACACTAATATATGTTGTATGTACAAGGAATAGGACCAGCTTCTCTAACTTCACCACCTGATTTGTTCTTTGATTGCTAGTGCTCATCAAGGAGTCCTGAAGCAAGGACTCAGACACTGTTACAGGCCAGACTGGTGTCTTGGAAGCTCTCTATGGCAACTTCCAACCCCTGACGTGTTTCAACTTTAATAACTCTCTCTCTCCAGGTCTTCAAACTCCCACCTCTTTCACCTACACAGGAACACAAGTCTTCATCTGAGGAGGACTGATGGACTTCTGCTTAAGATCTGAGATACAAGTTAAGGAACTGTTTCAGATGGCCTGAGTCTCATTCCAGGTGTCCAGCTGAAACATGAACTGCAGAGATCTAGTGAGACCATAAAATTACAGCACTGTAACAGCCACAGCTTGATAAAAACACCAGGATACCTCTTCCAAGCTATTTTAATACAGTAACTTGCTATTATATTTTTCCATAATTCCTTACTGAGTGGCATTTTCCAAGAATACTTCATCAAATCAGACTGAAAACATGGTGTACACATTTTTAAGCACAGATTTAGTCATGGGGGTGGCTTTCTTCAGAAAGCAAAAGGTCTTTTTCAACAGTCTAAGTCCAAGCCTAGGTATCTTTTTAAGAGAGAGGCATAAACCAGAAACTATGGACTTAATGCAGGAATTGAGTGATATTCTTCCATCTTTTTCACTATACTAGTCACACTGAATGGCAACAAAAGCTACATTTAGCCTTAAATGTAGACATCTGTGAGGTCTACCTCTTCCAATGCTTTAAAACGTTCTAAAGGGATTTGACAAACAGAAAAGAAGAGGAATACTCATTTGTGCATGAGGGAAAAGGTGCACAAAAGTTTCAGCATAACCTCAAGAACACTCTTTTTCAGGAAAGAGAAATCCCTTGTGACAGAAAGGATGCTTTTGAGCACCTCAGTTCATATTAATGTGCCCTTTAAGGTATGTTCTTTCTGTGATATAATATGGTCAATGTTTCTTAAGAATGTAATCTTCCTGAGTTTGGGCTTATTTGGGCAGCATTTAGACAAGGATATCAGGAATATCAGCTCATTCACCCAGCTTCATATCTAAATTATGCTGTATAATGATGGGAGGCATCTCTTCTAACTCTGTATGAGTTTTATGTGTGTGAGAGAGCACAAATGGATGAAGCAATGATTAGGAGAAAAGCAATGGAAAGGCAATTATGGTGATTTAAGTTAAAGAAACAGAGAGATATTTTAACAAACATTTCCACTTTGGCCACCGTCAGGAAAAATAAACCCTTCTAAAATATATATATTTTTATATACATTTTAAATATACTATCAACAGGACAAACTAGTCTTTGCATAGCATTTTTTTGTTTGATTGACCAAGTCAAGATTCCAAAGGTTCTAACCCTGAAAGAACTGCAGGTATTTAATCTCTTAAAAGGTACGATCTTTAACTGTTTTTCACTTGGTCTGGGCTTCGAGTTTTGCATTTCTGTCATGATAGATAGCCGTATTAAGAAAAACAAGAGAATGAAGAAGAAGAGAGTCTCTCTTCTTTTCTTATCCTTTCAAGAGCTTATTCCTGTGGGATTTTTATCACCTTCTTTGCAAGGCTGGCATTACTAAGAGCAATGCAGTGATGTACTAAGGTACCTAAATCTCTTTCAAAACAGGTGATGGTCTTCCCCACACACCTTTCATGCTAAGGGGCAACCCCAGCCTCTCTTTAAGCACAGCATGTGCAAATCTTCTCAACAGATCTTCACAAACCTGTGAAGAGGTATCTTGCAGAAAATTTGATTTCTCTGTTGTCTGAGGATGTAATCCAGAGCCTGGTAAGAGTCAATGCACTGACCTCCCTTTGAATCAGTGACTGCATATTCAATCTGCTTCATCCTAAGTGAAGTGTGCTGCTGTGGAGGAAAGTGCTCTGTAAAGCACTAATCTCTGGATATGTTCTCTGAAAATGAAATCCTACAAATGAAGCTGTGTACAGTGCTGTCACAGTGTGCTTGCTGGTTAGACAGTAAATATTTGCTTGCAAACCTGAGCAGAACGTTGAAGAGAAGCTCTGCAGTGCTCCATCCACCTCCTCTATGCTGGGAAGAGCTATAAGCTGAGGAAGAAGAGCTTCAAGTGACTGGATAAAGAGCCGTGCACTGTGCTGGTCTGCTTCTTGGTTCTTCAGCAATTTCAGAGAGAGAGCAGCAGTACGTAAGGACCTGTGACCTGGACAATCCCGTGGCGTCTGCTCCTCATCAGCCAGGGAGCAATTGTCAGAGCCTATGTCTGAGACATCTGACCTGCCAGAGTCCTTCTCTGCTGCCATGGAATACTGATCACATGAATCAAACTCAGTTCTAGAAAGGTCCTGATCATCTACACTGAAGTTACTTTCACTGTATCTGGATCCAAAGGACCGCATCTTACAATCAACTGATAAGAAGTTAGTTATATCTGGATAGACTATAGTGTGGCTTCTCTGAACAACATCTGGCTGGTCGATGGTTTCTGATTCTGGTTCTCTATAATGAATCTCTTTGCTTTCATGTACAGCTGGAGACGGCAGTGAGTTTTTTTGACTTTCTGGATTATCCTCTGGAGTTGTCTGTCCCATATCCCCTTCCAAAGTGGTCTGACCAGTGTCTGTGGTCACGCTAATGCTAATATCAGGACTCTTCTCATTTCCTGATTCCCAGGCCGGATTTTCTGAGGACAGGATGCGCCTTTGCCACCTAAAGTCAGCATCATTGATCTCCATGGAGTCCCTGCTTGTCTCAGTCCCATCCTTCAATTCTTCCAAGCGCTGGAGCAGCAGCTGGACCTGCTCTTCACTAAGACCCCTCCCTTGGCTCAGCTCATCTAATGCTCCAAGCAGGGCAAAGACACAGGACACTGAAGCGTAACATGCTTCAATACCACCTTTGATGCATGCTTCCGTCATCCCATCCATGATTCTACAATTAAAACAGAGTTTATTGAAGTGATGCAGCACACACAGTGAGCACATGTCACTATCATCCAACACTATCCTTCCATAACTGGGAAAAAAGAAGTTAAATCACCCTGTAAGACTACTCCTAAGAAAGACAACTAGTACAAGAACAAATTATAAAGTTTCCTAGGTAGACATGGCCATTCTGTAAAGGGCATGCCAACCAGGGAAACAGCTACCATGCATTTGTATCAGCATGGATAGCGTGTTTTCCCTTATAGAAAAGCACTTACACTAAAAATAAACGTCAATATCCAACTGAAGCTAAATTTAGAGCTGTGTCCTGAAAATTATCTCATCTGCAAGACATGATCTTTACAAGAACTTAGAATCCTTCTGCCTCAATCTGACAGTGTTTACATTTTCTATTACCTCCCTTGACTGCATCTTAGAACTGTACCTCTAAGTAAGCACACAGTTATTTCATTGCAAGGGACCCAAGAATTTCCAGCTGTAAACCAACATATTTGGGTATTTTGGCAAACTCCATAAGGTCGTTATCTGTGCCTTGACAAGTAGGCTCAGACTGAAGACAAACCAGTAAGAGTTTTTACCCCTCTTCCATTTTCACAGCTTATTTAACCAGGGAGATACTCTGGCTCATATTTGGGTATGTTTCTGAAGGTATAACTGTTCAAGTGTCCTGTGTGCACAGGTTTAAGAGAGCAGAGACTAAAGGAGGAAACAATGCATACAACTTGAGAAGATCCAGATGGGACTTCCTTTTAGAAATAGACCTCTTCCTGGATTCTGACTCAGAAGAGCAGGGCCCTGCCAAATCACAAAGCCGCCGAGGACTGCCAAGTATCTGGAAGGAAATGAAACAGAAGTTGCTAGAAGATTATGTAAGCATTACTTAAATACAATAAATAAGTCATATTTCTATCAAGCCTTGGAACTTGAGGTAGCAGTACTATAATTTCTCACAACAAAGGAAACTAGCACCACGATGTTACACTTATTGAAGATACCTTTCCTCTTTTTAAAGGCAGAAAGGCAGATAGAGAAGTGCAGAATATGCATCAAGAATCACATATAGAATGTTGCCCAGTACTTTACATTTTTGACTGAATATGATTCAACTGATACTGCACACAAGACAATCTTTATGTCTAAACATAGAGGAAGTATCTTGCATGACATTATACACCAAATGGAGCCTTTCTCTTCAGTCACCCAGTTATAAAATGGTAGAGTCATGCAAAGACAGACAAAGTGATTGCTTCTGACTCACCCTGCTGGGTGGCGTCTTGTTAATGCCCACCAGGAAATGCATGGAGAAGGCTTTACAAACAAGCCCATATTAATAAGCAGAGAGAGGCAACAGCTTTTCCTAAAACTTCAATTGTCGTCTTGGTATTGTTTAATTTAAAATTAGAGGAAGACAAGTGCCATGGTGGCTGCCAATTCAGACAACAACCCAGTGGGTGTCTGTGTGGTGTCAGGAGAGATCTTCAGACACAGAACAGCCAGGTATGCATAAGCTAGAACAAGAATACCCTAAAAGAGACCACTGTTCCTACAAATTACATAAGTTGCCTTGTGTTCCATAACACAAGGAAAAAACTGCATGTGTGAAATGGAAGAGCCCATGATTTCAGCTGCTGCTCAAAGAAGTCTCACAATGCTCCCGCTCTAGTACTGTCAAAGGCACTGGGCAAGATGCCAGAATGGCCTGGTCTTGACTTGGCCACTTAAAGACATTGGCAGCTCCCTGCTCAAGGAAACTGTATTCCAAAAACCTGGCATGTAATCAAAGCATATATTCCCTTTAATGCCTAGAATACTATACTGTAAGGATGAATGTCTCCTTCTAGCAAGAGAAGAGAGTGGGGAAAGATGCCAAAGAAGTTGAGAACTGGATCACTATAATTTATCTCACCCAAAAGAGCAGTCATGACTCAGTGATAAGACGTGGTCCATGCAGTACCACAGCATGAACGCTGATGGAGTTGCCATAGCAACTTGTGTTATGGAGATAAATTTAGCTATTACGACTTCTAAACTAAAAATATTTGTCAGAGTGGTTTGATGTAACAGCTGTGCTCAGAAAGAGCAATTTCAACATCCCTAGGGCTAAGGTATGGAATGGACTGGTATGCACTTATCAGCAACATTTACTGTGAAATATTTTGCTTTACATGCCTGGATTTGCACATGTGATTATCCTACCTCTTTCATAATTTTGATGGCTTCTACTCGGTGCTGAGGTGGTGGATAAAGCAATATCCGGTGATAGAGAGACTGCAGTACAGGCTTCATGGATTCCACTGACCCCACCAGCCGAACCAGTTCTGCTGCAATGTAATATATGGTCCGTGCAACAGGCCCACTAAGTGCAGGTGCTGTGGAGGAGCAACCCGAACCCCGGCCATGATCAGAGATCCCTGAAGAAGGTGAGTCAGCCTCAAGACAGATACTGCTGTGGGCAGAGGTGATAGTTTTGTCATGGACTGGATTTCCCAGGATTACTACTAGGGCTGGACACAGTTGCTTCCTGGAAAAGAAAAACAGCAGATGGTAACTGGAAAAGAATCTCACAGGAACAGATTGAAAATAGCCCATGGTTAAATGAGATACACACTCTTCTTTTAATGATTAGTCAACAGCAGTGGTTAAATAGAGTAACAAATTACACCAGGCTTTCTTCATCTCCCAGGCATCAGCATTCTAGTACATATGGAAATACTTTTGGGTGCTTTATAAACATGTTACTGATTTTGCAAGTTCATGTTGCTGCACATGTTGCTGCTGTCCCTTACAAGACAGCATGCCTGCCTTTTTCATTGGCTGCAACCTATTGTAAGGTAGAAATTCTAGGTTTCCTCTGCTAAGTGTTTCTTCTTCCGTCCAACTTGGGCACTTTAAAAAAACCCGACCAAGCGAAAAATAATCTACGTTAACTAGAAGGTCTGATGTTACATCACTGAGCTGTGCATGCACATATCTTAGTAAGCACTTTTAGTTGTGAGCCTCTGTTTTGCTGGCTTTTGATAACATAATTAAAGCCCTTTACAGTAACTCAAAGTCTGCACTGTAACTTCTCATATGCCACAATACACTAAAAACGCCATCCTTCCTTCAACAGTCTTTCTGCATGAGCACTCCAGTTCAGTGATTCCACAACAGCAGATCACTCCTCTGTGGAAACAGAGCCAAAAACAACTCAGCACTTTGCTCCATCTACTGTTATTTCAGCTTTGCCCTCAGGCACTTGACATTTCACTTGAGTCTGCAAGACCCTTATTCATAAAGCCCAGGGCTGCATGAGAACACAGTCCCAAACTCGATTTTCACCCACATGCCTCAGAGGTTCAGGCTGGCACCTAGAGCAAGCACCCAATGACAAGTAATGGTTCAGCACAAAAAGTAACACATCCTCATAGGTAAGTACATCTTATTTTCTCAATAGTTTTATGCAGTTTTAAAACAGCTTTGCTTCCTGAAGTCACAAAAAGAAAAACAGCTTTTCATCAGACATCAGATAATGACTTTGAATCTGATTATTCTGTTTCTTTATCCAGTCACACTTCAAAACATATAAATTCACTGCCTTGAAGAAGGAGTAATCACAGGCTGCAACAGCAACATATTCCCCACACATCTTAGTCCCATCAAAGTGCTTCTGTATCAAACAATGGAGAACACAGTCAAAAGAACCCTGAGCTAAATCTCCTTTGCTCCCTTCTTTATCTTCTCTTGAGAACTGACTACAAAGTGTCAGCCAGAGAGAAAGTTCTGCATGTAGGCAACAGCTCCTTAAAGAACACCTTCGCCCTCCCAGGTGCCTCTGAGCAATGGGTATGAGGCTCTGGTTGAGGAAGAACAGTCAAATGAGGATGGGGACAATGAGGAATAGACACCAGAGATGCCTTCACAGATGGGCCTACTGCCTGTATCACCATCACTCATGTAATGGCAAAAAGAAGAGTAGTTGTCATAGATGACTCCCTTCTGAGGGGAATGGAGGGTCTGATATGCCAACCGGACCCAGCCCACAGGGAAGTCTGCTGTGTCCCTGGGGCTAAGGTGAGAGACATCGCCAGAAAACTCCCAAGTTTGGTAAAGTCCTCAGACTATTTCTCACTAGTGGTTTTTCATGTTGGTAGTGAAGAGTTTGCAAGAAGAAATCCTAAAGCAATCAAAAGGGACTTCCGAGCCCTGGGATGGGCAGTTAAACAGTCAAGTGTACAAGTGGTATTTTTTTCAATCCTTTCAGTAGCAGGGAAGAAGGGAAGAATATCAAAGGGAGTAGCCAGTCCCAGCTGATGAACATGTGGCTCCAAGGCTGGTATCATAGGCAGAACTTTGGATTCTTTTGACCTTGGGACTTTCTACTCCTCATCGGGTCTACTGACGCCCGATAGCATGCACCTCTCACAAAAAGGGAGAAGAATTCTTGCTCAAAAGCTAGCTGGACTGATTGATAGGGCTTTAAACTAGATTTGAAGTGGGGAAAGGGCAATAGCATGCCAGACAGTACTGAGCAGTGGGAAGGCATGCCAAAATCTAAGGAG
>JAVSBS010022244.1:18389-30687 GCA_033124195.1 Coracias cyanogaster | reverse complement strand
TGATGATTCATGGGAGTCGTAGTTTAAGCTGACTTAAAAAGACATTTTAAAAATGGTGGGTCCGTTTGCCACAGAAGCATCCATAAGTTACACTACCGCAAGGTGCTTTGATGGCCAATGATGATGCACAAAGCACTGAGTACATAGTGACAGTAACTCCAACATGAATACAAGCCCAAAGATCTATTAAAAAATAACCTAGATTGATTTCGACTCAAAATAAGCAAAAAATTGTTATCTGTAATGCCATTAACGGTTTAAAAAAATAACCAAGGTTTTATGGTGCTGAAATCTCTGAAATCCACCTCTGAAATCTCTGACAAGTTTTTTTGTAAAAGATGTGTTCTAATTCAATTGCAAAACTGCTGATACTGTTGAGAAGGACAGGCAAGATGGTGTCCATAAGCCTTAAAATCCATTTCCAATATTAAGATGCTAAAACTGAAACATTTCCAAAACTTCTAGTCTTAAAATAGTAACGTGACGCAGTTGTTGCCATATGTCTTTTGGACATTGTTCTAATTCAGAAAAGATTCAAGCAGTATTTTCACCAGGAAAGATCAAATGCCAATGGCACCTTGCACATACTTGTGTTTGGAGCCAAGCTGCGTGGTTCATTTGTACTCCAATAGCCAGGGATTTGCCTATTCCAAAGTTTGGGGTCTTATTTTTACAATGGGAGATGGTAAGATCCACATGGATTTTTCTTTATCCTTGTGCATCTGTAGCAGTCAGTGATTTATTCTTCTTATTAAGAAGGAAAAGAGGCCTTTCTATGCATCTTGAGTGTAACATGTTTCTAGAACAACAGCCAATACGTAGCTTCATGTTTTGCCATAGTGCAGGAGGAGTTTCCCTTTAGTAACTACAGTTAGATTTAATTTCTAGGTGAATCTGTTTTCTTCCTTGCAACATTCTTCCTGAAAACAGGGAAGACACAGAAATTTCCTTTCTCTCTCTTTTGCTCATCTTCTGAGACAAATAAGTGAAGGAAAAAACCCCGGGATTTGGGAGCTGCAGTGAAACAGAGGAGCTGGGAGGCGCAACAGCTGGGTCTATGGGGCAGCTCCGTTCTTTAGACAGAAGTTGATGTCCTTACATAGGCTTATTCAGGCTATCTCAAGAATTCCTGTTGCTGTGAAACTAAGTAACTGAATGACCACTGTGAACCTGCTGCAATAAATGGTAATGGATTTGTTAAGAGTAGTTCTAAATTATTTGTCAGTCTGCTTGTACCTACTCTCAAGACCCTTGGAAATGACTTGCGCAACTATTTGTTACACTGTCATTACTCATTAAAATCTGAGCTTCTGCAAATGATTTTTATTCTTCTGAAGTAAAAATAAAATCCTCATTAAGGAATTTGTTTGTTTTAAAAGCTACACAAAGGATTACAGGGCCTTTGCAAACAGATGTAAGAAAAAAAAACGCAGTTATGCAAAATGTTCCCTCTCATAAGCCCTTGCTTTCCATTGACTTCCAGGAGCTTTGAATTGAGCCCCAAGTGCATGGCTTAGCTCACTACAAAGCTTGGGGTCAGTAATTAGAATCACATGGACTCAAGGCCACTGAATCTGGTTGTAGGTGAGAGTGCCAATTTATACTGGAAATGTGTATTAATATTATGCAAAAAAACCCACCCCAAACCAAGGAAAAAACTAATATCAGATCTACAGATGACCATAGCCATGATGGATCCTAGAAATATTTCTTAAACCGTTACTTGCATTTACCTCATTTCTGGTAAACAGCTTGTGGTGGCAAACTAAACGGGAACAAGGAATTCTTACTCTGGAGTAAGAATGTCCACACATGGTGTTAATCAGAGTAACTCCGTGTGTGGACAGGCTATTATGTGTGACTTCACACTGTTTTAGTCAAACTGGTGGACTTCTCTCTATGCACCTTTAATCAATTAGGCGAGGGTTTAAAGTAAAGTGAAACAAGCCAATATTGAACGGAATCCAGAGTTTCTATAGAGGGGATTCCACTGGTTCAGTTAAGCTGGTACAAACTTTAGACAAGGCATGATCTTTGTTAGTTGTCTCCTGCAGCAATGTGGTCCAGCTACCGTTTTTCAGATATGTGAAAAACAGTAGCTTGGAGGCTGTGATGAAACACTGCCAAGGAAGGTCCCACTATAACTGATATAAGATCCTTGTCATCTGAGTTAGGGCATTTAAAGAAGAAACAGAAATAGACACCCATGTGTAAACAAAAAGGAAGCAAAAAAATGCCCCCAAATAAAGTCAGTCATCCATCCTTCTTCCCCTTTTGCAGCTGTCCCTTCCTAATAAAATAAGGGGGGAGGGAGACAACCAAAACCAACCAAAAAAGAAACAGCAGTTGAAAAAATATGACCGTTATTATTAAGAATGTGGGTAGGGGTCAGTTTTTTGATGTCTCTTCCTCCCGTAGAGTTAGGAGGCACTATGAGAAGGTTGTTGGAGCCAGGTTCAAAAGCAACGAAAGGAAATGGCCCTGCGTACAGTCACTGGTAGATCCACAAAACTTGTTGCCAAAGGATATTTTGGATGATAAAGGTTTACAAGAACTCATGGGGAGGCTGGATAAAATACCTGGAATAGAAATTCACTGGGGGCCACTAAGCTCACAGAAACCACATTCCACTGAGAAAATGCTCCAAACTCAAAGCAGCTGGGAGAGCAGTTGGCAGAATTACCACATGCTTTTCTTGTTAATACTCTTCTTTTGGTGACCACTTATGATCACTGCTGAAGACAGGCTAGTTGGACCCTTGGCCATATGACCATTTTTATGTTCTTGTGTCAGAAAAGAGCAAGTAACCTGATGCAGAACAAATCATGCACACTTTCAATTCTTACCATCTTCCATACTTTTTCCAGTTGGGCATTTTGAGGAGAGGTGTTAAAAAGTTGCATTATGGAGTAGTTACAAGAGGAACAGCCCAATCAGAGTCCATGTGGCACAACTACCAGGTAAAGCACAAACTGACTTGCAACTGTTTGTCTGAGTAAAACCCAGGGCAAAGTATAGAGGGGTGATGAACTCTCCATTTGTTTCCATGCACATTTGCCTGCAAATATTGTCCCCCACATTATCTTAAAGACCTTGGCAACAGCATAGTCAACTGGGTGCTTTCAACTCCAGCTCTTCCTTTGACCACTATCAGTGTTTGTGTTCCTGTTTAAATAAGATAAGGAGGTTTAAAAAAAAAAAAAGAAAAGAAAAGAAAAAAGAAGGGAGGGGAGAGATAGAGCAGGGTCGACTCCCTCATCTGGGTTGAAATTCTCATCCTGACTTTTAAATTTAAGAGGAGGGGGGAGATAGAAGGGACTTTTTTTTCCCAGTGAATGTCATTGAAAGATTCTAGAAAACCTCCCCTTTTAAAAATCCTTTTTAGTGACAAAACTGTTGGAGTCAAATTCACGGAAAGACCAAGAATGGAGGTTGAAAATTCCCCCCCCTTCCCAAGAGGTTAAACCTTTCCTTCTCTGCTAGGTGGTTTCGTTTGGTTGGTTTGGTTTTTTTTTTTTTTTTCCTTTTCTTTGCCTTTGTTTGTGGCTTTCTCCTACTTGGCAGCGAGAGAAGGCGCAGCGTTTCTCCTTCACAGAATCAGGCACGCCGGCCCTAGACGAGGTTCACGCTGAGCCTCTGTAAAGTTTTCCGAGCCCGAGGGAGTCACTTTTACAGCGTGTGTGGGGGTGGCGGGCAGAGGGGTCGGGGTACCCGCAGCGAGCGGGGCTCTGCCTCCGAGCTGCGGTGGCGAAGCACTTGCAGGCTGTCTAATTAGCCGGGGAGGCGGTGAATTAAATCTTTGTGAAGACCACTGAGCGGGGGGGGATCCTGCAGGCTCTCTCCCAACCGGTCTCAGGCGGCTGGGATCACATCTGGAGCGGCAGTAGGAACGGCAGGAGCAGGGGGGAGCCCGCCCGGACGCTGCCGGAGAGCCAAGCCCCCGCTCGGTGCGAGGACTCCCGCCGGCGGGGAGCTGCGGGCGGCCGATGGACAACCTCGGCGGGGCCCGGCCGCTGCGCCTGCTCTTGCTCCTGGCGCTGGTGCCTTCGCTCCGGGGCCAAGGTAAGTGCGGGGCGCGACGCCGAGCCGAGAGCAGCGGGCGTCCGCCGGGGCTGCCCCCCGGGCGGGCGGCCCGCGGTCCCGGCCACCCCGGCGAGCTGCGGGGCGCCGGCGCTGACCCGCCCGGCCGGGAGGCTGCGGGGCTCCTCGCCGCACATCCGTGTGTGTCCCCACGCCCCGGCCGCCATCCACCCTGGGCTGGCTGCTCTGCCTCCCGGTGCCCCGCGGGAGCGGGCCCATGGTGGGGGAATAGGGCGGCGGGGCTTCCCCCGGTGTCTGCCCCCTCGCTTCCCTGGACGTCCCGGGTAGGCTTTAAAGCGCCGCTGCCACGTTCAAGCGAGCAGAAAGGGGTGGCGTGCACCGGCTCCCTCTCCCGCCCGGGGCCGCCGCCATCCCCCAGCGGGTTGGCCCCGCTCTGGACCGTCGGTACCCGGCTCCGCCACGATGGGCTCTGTCGCTGGGAGCCGGTGAGTCGGTCCGTGGCGGGGCCGGGCCGGGCTGCGCCGCCCGCCCGGCGGTCCACCCCCCGCCTCGGGGCTGCTGGCGGCGGGGGTGGCCGGGCCCCCGGGGGCGGCTCCGGGGGTTCTGCAGCCCCGTGTCCCGGGAATCGCGACCTGTCGGGGCGGTGGGCGCTGCCGCACGATGTGTTTGTTCCCCGCCGCTAAAGGAGCCCGGCGCTGGGCGCGGGGTGGGATCGCCCCCCGCGGAGGGGATGTCCCCACACACCGGCGGGCAGGAGGGGGTCGGGCCTGCTCTGCTGGGGACCACCTTACACCCCAGAAACGTGGAAGCTGGATCACCAGTGGAGCGGTGGGATAGTCTCAGTGGAGCAGGAGGAATAGCGAAGGGAAGGGTGCGGGCCTCTTGACGACAGAATGAACCATTTGTGAGTGGTGATGTGTGAGGAGCAAACATAACTGGTAAGATGTGGCAAGGAAAGTACTTTTCGTATGGTGATAATTAATTTATAGCTACCAGGTAAGTGACTTTTTCTCGTAGGGTAACCCCAAGGGGGCCATTCAGAAGGAGAGGCTTGATTATGCCCTACCCCAGGCAAACATTGAGAAATGTGTGGCCTCTGGCATAGGCCTAACAATGGCAGACAAAGCCAGTGAAATAAATGATCTGTTACTATCACAGTATTTTGGCTCTTAGATTTTTGTATAGTGAAGCACTTGTCACAGATATACGTCAAAATATTTCCTTTTCATAGATGCTAGCCAATCCTTTTAAAGGAGGAGGAACAGAATAAAGCAACATTTAGCGCCAGGATCCTGAGATAGCTCCTACTTTCTCTGAAACAGCAGAGCGCATCAGCAAAGCTGTGGCTTTAATGTATCACAGTGAACAGATGTAGTCATTTTAAGCTTTCACTGTGATTGTAAACACGAAATTATTTTGTATTGTAATCCCTATACATTTAACATTAGTTACTGGACTCCTTTTTAGAAAAATGGTAAGTAATTAGATATGTACGTTCAAGGTTGTCAAGGTTTTTTTTTTACACAGTGTAGCCAAATTTGGCAGTTAAAGGTATATTGGGTTTTTATTCTCAAATAAAAATCCATACTCTGATTTGACTGAGAATTTCTACATCCTTAGAACTTTGAGAACAATACACTGGATAAAATTAGATTTAAATGTCTAAAATCAGATGAGGATCCTTGCTTAGGACACTACCTTTTGAAAGGTAGACTTCACTCAGGTGAAATAATTACTAGTAACTGTAATTAAAATTATTAGTAATTGTAATTGCAGTAAGAAAGACTCTTCTTTAGCATTGTTCTGCATGGTCATATGTGTTTTGCAGGCAAATGAAGTAATTACCTTGTGAGGGAGATCATGTTGTTCAGGTGCAGGCTCTTTGGGGCAGAGCCTGTGTTCCTCTGTGACTAGAATGAGAAGACTTGGGGCAAAGACAAGCTTGTAAGCGCTTTAATGATACAATTGCCAAGTTACTAGGACAACATATTTCTGAAATACAGCCTCCTCCTAAGCTTGTTACCATCGGTTTTCTTAATTGCTTTTCTTACTAGTGAATTAGCAAATCATCAGTATCTATTGAAGTCCTCATTCCGAAAAAACAAGGGACCACCTTCAGTGGAACTGCCCCGTGTATGTAAATACAGATACGCACATCATTCTTTGCAAGAGTAAGGGCCTTTAAAACCTCAGAAATTTTATAATGCAACTTTGTTTTATTGTAAATGTTGCATTTTTTAAACCATTTTTTCCCTTATGATATCAACTACCATGTACTGAAGAAGATTAATTACTCAGATCATTATGTCCAGTCAGTGTATGAATAGTTCATCCTCTAGCTGTGTCTTTGGCATGTCTCGGTACTACAGGCAGAGACAGTTTAACTCACTAAACATCTGGAAACATGTCTATTCAGGGTGAGCTTATAGTTTGTAATAAAAAAAATGTTCCACTGACTTTGTGGAATGAGTTTTATTTTAAGATTATGATTTTTACATGTGCTTTTATAGCAGTAAGTTTATAAGAAATATATGGGTGGAGGTAGGACTTATAAAAGGCTAAATATTTACTTTCTTACATGTTATCATAGATGAAATCTCTCCCGAAAATCACATACTACCAAAAATTATTCTATATGAGTGCTATCTCTAACTTAGTTTTAAGTTGAGTTTCATTTTCATAGCCCTTTTCAGACATGACATTTTATTGCAATCAGGGGAAGAGCAAGATGTTAAATTCTTGTTTTTCATCTGTGTAATTGAAAGCAGACACGTTAGTGAAATTCAAGATGAAAATCCATAAACTAGCTGATCAAGTTACTGCAGAGTGTTTATACTATTCTGTCAGATTTCAGGCATTATCTGATAGCAAGTTAGAGCATTTTCAAAAGTTATTTATTTATTTTTGCACTTTATCACGTTATGCACATTTTGTATAACTTTACATGCATTTTTTTAATAATTAATTGTGTTAAGACCAACTTGTTCTACATTACTTCTGTTAACATTTTCTGAAATGAAAGATGAGTCTTAGCCTTCTGGGACTTGACAGAGATAGAGTTGCCTGGGACCGTGAAAGAATTTGTTTGATGTTTTGAGTTATGGATAGATCTTAAGAAGTAGGTGGCAAAATCAATTCAGTAAACAGACAACATGGGTTTACTAGATGTAGTAAAATACCTGTAGAGAATAAAAGGAGAGGAGACAGAGAAGGTCAAGAAAGACCTGCAATCCAAATAAAAAACCATCAGGGCGTATGGGCAAGAATTTTAATGGTGACATAGAGTGATTTAGTATGAAAGAGATAAATGAACAAAAGCTTTTATGAAAAAGGTCGCAAAAAGTGATGGTTGACAGTGATAGGGAGTAAGGAAAATGAGTCAAGTTAAGATAGAACAATAGCGAGTCATTTTAGCCAGAAAAGGCAAAAAGCTTTGTAAAACACTTAGGAAATGTCATGCACATGTATTTATATGTATGGAAGGAAGTAGGCCAGGTGTTGAGGTTTTAATAGTAACGTCATTACATATAATTATACTGGGAGAGTGCATGATGGAGCAGATGATTAAGGCGACTACAGGGTGAGAAAGAATAGAAAAATTGCCCACCAGGAAGCCCACAAAGGGATCACCAGGAGCAAAAGGGAAAATAGAGGAAGAGGGCACAAGATGCAAAAAGAGTATAAAGGAGAGAAAGAGTTGGTACAGATCAGTGAAGAGCCCTAGAACAATGTAAAGAAATGCTGCCTGCCATATTTTGTTTAGAAAAGCTCAGAATTATGTCAAATAAGTGGAGAAGGATTAGTCAATGTAGTACTCATAGAGATGATGTACTGGGCAATTTACAGTGACATGGAAAGTGTGCACAGTAAGGGAAAATTTGTGCTGGTTACCTGCCTGTTGTCCGGCCGAAGTCATCTCTGGCAAGACACTGGAACAGTCCAGTAACAGTTGGGTTGAATAGTCTTCTCTAATCAACAGGATGCAGCAGTTCTAAACAAGGATCTCCAGTGCTAATGCTTTCCTGAATACACTGGCACGTCTCTGGCAGTTAATGAAGCTTCTTGCCTTCACTTTTTAAAATAAGTAACACTTTTTTTTTCCCAGCACTCGTAAGTAGTTTGTCTCTGCGCTGTACTTGATATAACCTACTTTAGACTTAAAAGTTTTGAGTCCTTTGGATTTCAAGTGTATGCTGTTGGGTCTTAAGAAGGAACTGGATGTCTAGATTCTCAGGAATTCTTATTCATATTCTTTTCAGTAAATTAATTGAAAATTTTCATTCAAAAAAAGCTGAATGACATCTCTGAAGTTTTAGGTACTTAACACACAAGTATAAGAAGTATGTTATTTTCTGGATTATGGTAGTTCCCATGAACGACCCACACTGCACAAGGATGTATGATGTTCCTTGCTAAAGGGTTCACTTTTGAGTCTATCCAAAATCTAGGCTGAGATCTTAAGCTTAGTAATAAAGAAAGCAATACCTAAAAAAATCTTTTGTATCCATGCTGAACTGTATGGATATAGAGATACTTTGTCTGGTATATTCCAGCTTTTTAGAGCGATTCCTAGGATTTACTAAGCACTGGAAGGATATACTGTACAAATGCTACCAGCAGTACATCCGTTCAAAATATTACAGTCTTCCAGTTTTGAAGCTCTTATGACTGACCGCATTTCAAGTACTGAGTACTTCTAATATCACTACTTTGGCAGAAAATCTGAAAGAGCTGGGTATCAGTTTGCAGGCCAGTGTACATAATTTCAAAAATGAGGACAATCTCATGTAAAAGAGAGTTCTAGGAATGTTTTCTCCAAAAGAAAACTTTCCCTAAATCATTGCTATATAATTTTAAGCAAAAAAAGGGATCTTTATTTTCTCATTGCTCTGTAAAGTCTGGGTTTCCTTCCATACTTGAACCTTGTCCTATTGTGCTGTAAATTTTATCCCATCTAGCTAGTGTTTCCAGACTATTCTTTAAATATGGTAGTAGTACAATATCAGAATCTTTCATCATTGTCCATCTTTCTTTTTTATATTCAGCAATAAACATGCCTACGGAGTAGAAGTTTCACTTAAGCAGTGTGTAAAAGTGTAGTTGTTCTTGCTAATTTTCTGGTCAGATGAAAATAGATAAATGCTAGCATGAAAATGTTTTTTCCTGTAACAATTTTAAATGAGAAAATATAGGAATGCTTGACCATATATGTATTTGATACTCTGGGATGTGCTGCTCTGTCATATTCTCATATCCTTCCTATTTCAATTGCTTTAATTTGAATATATACAAATACTCGATCCAAATATATATGTATGTGTATATATATATATATGTATATGTGTATATATATACACATATACTCGACCCAAAGCTCTCTAAGATCTATCTAAAGACTGTAATTTACTACAGTACATTCTGGATTATGGCCCTCATACAAATGAACAGGACTAACAGATTAATTTTAAGACCTTATATAAAATTTTCTAATCATACTTTTGTTTTTAATTTGAAGTGAGAAATGAAGAGAAGAGAAAAATTTGTTCTTAAAAGAAAATAGGGAAAGAGAAAGTGCCACTTCAGGCTATCAACAGCCCTGTGAAGTTAATTTCATTATTTGCATTATTTTTTCATACAGTGAGAAGTGGAGGACAAAATTTAGCATATGCTTGACAGAAAGAGCTGTTACTGTTCTTCCAATTATAAGGGTTTTTTTTTTTGTCGGTCCACCCATGTCATCTTGGTGATGCTGGGGTCTTTAGGCTACCTGTGTCTGTCAGAGCTGTGAATGCACCCTCTTTTTTCATGTTCTTTTGAGTATGTAAAGTCTAGGACAGCCATTACCTATCCTAAGCTGTTTATGTGCTGCTGTCTTGGTAGACTCCAGTATTAAGTTTATCTCAATGTTACGTATTCTAGAAATCTTCAGAACAGCCTCTGTCTTCTAGTTTTAGTGTCTTTTGAACTCCAGCCTCCTCACAGAAGTCCAAAAAACAACCTGTCCAAAAAGATGAAAAAAATCAAGTTAATTGGTTCACAGAAGACACCCACATGACGTAGCAGCTTTCAGATATGGAGAAAGTTGTTTAAGTGTGTAAAAGCCTGTGTATAAGAGGAGTAACAAAAAAATGGGTTTAAAAGGGCCTTTGGAGTGGACAGCGAGGTCATGTATTATTAAAAATTCTCTGTCATTAAGGACATTGAAGCACAAGACCTAGGGAGGTTGTGGAATCAGCCTCACTTGATATCATTTTGAAGAACTAAATAGAAATCTGTCTAAAACCTAACCAAATTGTGTTAGTTCCCCCTCAGAGTACTGGGTAGGACAATATAACCTCTTGAGGGCTACTATGTCCCTGTCTTTTGTGGTATTTTGATAGGTATATAGGATGCCTTGTAGTCTTCGTGCAATAGATGGAGTCATCTTTTCTAGTTTTTTTAGTAGCCAGCTGCCTACTTTGCTGAAATATTTATTAGACCTGATATAAAATAAAAAACCCGCAGTAAAGCACTTAACTTTCCCCACCAGAGAAAATAAGGCATGTTGCAACATAGCATTGCCTCCCTTAGGCCTGTCTTAGCACCAAGCATATCAGCGACCTCATCACCAGCTATTGCCATGAACGATTTTAAGAGCTTCTTTATAAACTGCAAACAGACACCTCGTAAAATGAGGTTTGGCTGTATCTGAAAAATCCCCCCAGTTGTGTGATGGCCACTACTGGTGCTACCCAAGCCACATTCCCCATAAATGAGTGTTCTCCAGACCTAAGAAAATTTCCAGTAAAATGTTGGTTTTATAACAGCCAACTGTTAAACACGCTAACATACCAGGCATTTCCTTTAGGGTGCTGCTGCTTTAGTTAGTGTGCTGCTAACTGGGTTTTCTCAAGTGATTTCAGCTATCTTGAAGTAATCACACTCTGCTGAGCATTCATCAGAAGGTAAAGGTTCAAACCCTTTAAGCCTAGTTGGAAAGAGTATCATATTTCTATGATTTTTCTATTTCTATACGAATTTCTATCGTATTACATACTACGTATGTAGTAGTGCACAAACTGAGTATCTGTCTAGTCCATAAAGATCTAACATGACCTCCAGACTTAGAAGAGAGGACGACTGTTGTCACAAGCCCTCTCTGAGAGCAAACAGCAGAGCAGTACTGGAGAGGGACATCTGGTGATGAACACAGCCTTGCAGGCTGGAACAGATGCTTTGGAGACTCCCTCCCGGCTCTTGCTGTTGCAGGTATTAAAAGAGAGGGTATCCTGGCTTTAAGTTCCATGTGGTTCTCATGAAAATCAAGCTGGTATATTCTTAAGTGAACCTGTAAGAGCAACCTAGTGGAAGGACTAGAAATAGTTTACTATCCAAAGGTGACTAATGCCACAGTTGAGCTCTGTCTATTCATCTTACCCCATACCTGTATTGGCATATTTCATGTTTGAACTTGAGGTAAACAAGAACATCTCTGCAGAAAAAGATCCTATTCACTTTACTTCTTTCTCTGCATATAAAATAGAGGAGGGGCATCTTCATCCCAGCATCTTCAGCTCCAGTCTGAAGAGATCCAGCAAACACTTGCACCATCTCAGATGGGGAATGGTAATGCTTTCCTGCATCGCTCCATTACTCTCAATTCAAAGCATTTGCTTTAGGGAATCATGAGGCCAGATTCTCTGTTGTATATCTTTCCTAGTTCCAGGTGTCCTTCACTCCTCTGCTCCACATGCCTGATCCCTAGGTTTACACACAAGCTGAAGAAGCAGCAAGGTTGTGCTTATTATGTCAGCCTATTACCAGTTGGACCTTTGAAGTCAGCTGGCTTCCCTCTTGCCTGAACACATCTCTGGGTCCATTTGATGCCTTTAGTAGCCAGCCAGAGTGTGTTTGCGTTGCCAGAAACAGCATTTCCATGGTTTGTTGTAAGGACAGCCAGAAAATCAAGACTACAAATCCCAGCTGCCAGCACTTGACTGCCATCCCTGGTACAAAGGCAGCTGAGTTGTCCATGTAATATTAGCCAGGCGTCATAGTTTCAAGAACAATGGTTTTGTCATAGCAGACGAGCCAAGCCATCTTTGTCTGCCCTGAACCTATAGTGCAGTCGAGCCTTGGCCAAAAGGGTATGCAGTTGCTCTGGTTTTGTATCAGGAAGAGTTCAGATGTAAAGGGAGGTTGTGTCGCGGTCCGGGCGCCAGCGTCCGTACCACCTCCCAAAAGGGAAGAGGATCGAGGGCAAGGCGAGACACTACCC
>JAVSBS010022244.1:0-18289 GCA_033124195.1 Coracias cyanogaster | reverse complement strand
CCCTGATGATTCATGGGAGTTGTAGTTTAAGCTGACTTAAAAAGACATTTTAAAAATGGTGGGTCCGTTTGCCACAGGTTGGAAGACAAAGAATGTGACTCTGAATAATATGGATGACCAATCTGTCATTTTGAGGATCAAATTCTGTTTGTAGGCTTGTGGTTTTTTCAGCTGACAGTTAGATGGATGAGCATCACTAGTAGGAGAGTTTTCTTGACAAGAAAGGTTTCGTCAGAAAGATATGCAGTGAAAGTTGAAACTGTTTTCCTTTACTGGAAACCTAAACCAATGCATGTCTGTTGTGATAATGAGTTCCAAATATTCTGGATGGCTTACTGTTACTGAAATGTGTTGGACTAGTGTTGAGCTTTCACAGAGTCCATCTGCTGCCTGTATCTGCATATGCTGAGAAGTAATGATAACGTTCAGTTTTCTCACATTCCATAGTGCTGAGTCTCTTACAGAGTAAATTGATTGAAGGGCAAGACCTGCACCACATCTTACAAACTTAATTAATATTCTTAAAGGATTGAAAACATCTTAATAAGGAGGTATGACTTTGACCCCTTGACCTGGACTCCCTTTCAAATCCATACCAATCTATAGCTGGTTACGTGGGTTGGGAAGTCAATGAATTTGATGGCCACATCACTTACTGCACTGAAGAGCTGGAAATCTTTACTAGCACTAGCTTGATAAGCCCACCTCAGCTCAGGTGTACCTTTGGATTGATATTATCATCATCTTTGTAGCTGTTTCATAGATCAGCACAGATTAATGAACAGTTGTCTAACCCTGGATTGTACCTAGACTTTTCCCTCACCAGCAGATCATTACTTAAAAAAATCTGTCCCTTTTTGATCTAGCTGGAATGCTACTGCCATAAAAATTATCCAGTCCTTTTTACTTCTTGTTTTTTTGCACAATTCCCAGAAACAATTCAGGGTTTCTCATTCCAAGAATCATGCTTTTGGGTAACATTCTTAAGCTTATCTTTCTTTTGCAGAAAATATTCACTGTAGCAGCTGAGTAAGCAATTATTACATCATAGAAGTCTAAGGTTATACATATTTTAACCACATTTATTGCTTTGAACTCCCACGCAATATGGCAGTCCTGTTAAGAAACAAAGTACCTTTTTTAAAAACAACCATATGCTCATACACATTTTGTCTATGTAAGCATAGTTTATAGCTAGTCACACCTTATTTGACAGGTCTCCATGACAGCTTTTGTAAAATAAGAGAACTGAGTTCCAGCTATTTTTCTGCTATCTTCATCCCAAGACTCCTAAAATTTCTCTCAGAATACTACGTATACCACCATAATATTGGGACAGATCCTTGGTGTTACCACACTAACACAACTCTTTTGGATGCTCTGCTGCACATAACTTTTTTTACAGGGACAAAGTAGTGATAAAGCTGTGTTTGATTTTATCCATAATAGAGCAGGATTTTCTCAATTAGTT
The DNA here is from genome assembly GCA_033124195.1 of Coracias cyanogaster. Classification (NCBI taxonomy): domain Eukaryota; kingdom Metazoa; phylum Chordata; class Aves; order Coraciiformes; family Coraciidae; genus Coracias; species Coracias cyanogaster. The sequence continues at coordinate 16,818 of JAVSBS010022244.1, read as the reverse complement.
AGCATGGAAAATTACTATATCTGAATGAAAAGGAAGGAAACATGCTACCACCTTAACAGATCTCTGGTTTATCTTCATACTTTTCTGTCTTGTGATACCAAAAAGCTGAACAATTGCTTCACAAATTTATAAAATGACCAGACAGCGTATTCCTGCATGTTACAACTTTCCTGTAGGGTTTCTTTCTCCAAATAAAACAGCACATTTCAGCTGAACACAGACAACGTTCATCAGCCTTTCCAGAAGCGTTGTCTCCCAGAAGCCTGAGATTTCTCTGGCTGATCTGCATGAGACATGCACTTGGCAAAGCGGTTGAAGGGGCATCAGGTTCAGAAAAGCAGTACTATAATTCCTATTTGCTCATCTTTAGCATTCAAGCTCTGAGGGGTGCCACAAGTCCATCAACTGCAGTAAAAGACAGTCACATTCAGAGGAAGGAGAACCATCACTTTCTGCACAGTAAGTGAGATTCTCCAGGATGTCATAATCAGAGTAGCTTCTACCATCTGCTTCCCCACTACTCCTGCCTTTCAGACACCCTGCATTATGAACTTCTAGTTATGAGAAACTGAAGACAGGCTATCGTCACCCCATGCTGTTGGTCCCCTGAAGAGGGTGTAAGGAGGCACAAATGGCTTCAGTATGAACTGCTTGCTCGAAGATTTCCAACTGGAAGCCACATGCATATGCACATGTACAGTTGAATCCATAAAACTGGAAAAATACGGTTATGAGACCATAAGTCTATCCTGTTTCTAAATACTCATTAAAAACTCTTAATGCCAAAACAGAGTCAATTCCAGTGCAGTCAGGAGTTGACACCCAAACTGTGAGACACGCACATTCTGAGATCTTGAAAGAGTAGAGATTTGTCCACAAATTACCTTTTTAAAAAGAAAACTGTGAAGCCAAGCTAGAGAAAATGTTTTTCACTGATTTATTGTTATGTTTTAGAAGAATAGCCTTGAGGGTGGAGTTCTTTTTTTCTGCTGCTTGTTTTTCACTTCCCTCTATTCTCAAGAGATTTTTGGCAGGATCTTTGGAGGATATGAATTGTGATGTCACCAAAACAATGAGACTGGACTGCAGTTCTCCCTCAAAAAACTATCTGAAATCCTTTGTCTGGATGCACTCCTACAGACAAGCTTGCATAGTTTGGCCTGCTCTGAATTCTAGAGTTAGTTGGTTGGAGTAGAGGTGTGTTGCCAGAGCTGGGAGGGAAGAACTGGTGTCCAGAGCCAGGGATTGTCCTTCTGGGGAGGAACTTGGCTGAAGACCCATTTGTACAAAGCCCTGCAAAAACCTGGAGCCAGCTCTGCACTTCAGTTAAATGTGTATAATTTTTCAACACAGTTAAGATTGATTGCAGACAACAGCACTAAAAATACAGTTATTTGTAACACATTGTATGAAATTTGATACGTATAACGTTTGTTAGCAATACACTGGCAGATGGAGAGGACCAGGCAGGGTCCCTATTCCCAAAGAAGATATCAGGCACAAATTTGTATCTTTCACCATTGGCAGATATTTATTTACAAGACTAACTTTCTCTGTAGCACTGTAAGCTTAAGTTAGCTTTCAGACACTGGCATGAATTCTGGTCACTGAGGAATTAAAGAATAATACTGCTTTGACCTTATAATGGCCATTACTTTGGGTATGTAGGTAAGACTGGAAGGGTGACCTGGGTCATAGAGTACACAGCTCTGGTATAAACTAGCATTTAATGTAATTCTGTTTATAAGTATTATGATTTTCTTATTTAAAATGTTTGGTTTACTTGATCCCATAATTAATTATTGTTTACTGCTGTCATATTTGTTGACAGGAACCACATCCTTTTACAAGCTTTACTTATCTAGGCTTAAAATGGTCTATTTCTTCCAGTTTCTACTCATATAATAGAGCTTTGATTCCCCTGGCCATCCTCCTAGCCTTTCTTTAGACATTTTCTATTTTGATGTAATCTTTCCTAAAATGGAATACCCAGAATTAAGCTCAGTGCTCCAGAGCTTTGCACTATAGAATTGGTAGCTACCTTAAGAGAACCTACCTTAAGATGACCGATGCATCCTAAAATCTCATTTAACTCTTTCATTTTTGCTTTGAATTGCTGGATCATAGTCACTAGTCGGGAATATAGGTTATTCCCTGCAAACAACTGAGTTACTGGGGGGGATTATCTTCTCTGCTTGCTTTCAGCTACTTTTTACTTTCCCACATATGAAGATCCACTTGAGGTAGTCATGTAAACTCTCTCTGATGTCTGTCAAAGTAAGTGTGATCCTCAACAAGTTAAATAGTATTTGTGCTTATTTTGGTAATTGCAACAGGTTAGGAGGTCGATACCTGTACAGATGGAAGGAGGCTGTAACCCCCATACATCAGGAGCACCTAGGGAATGATGGCTTTGTAACTGGTGTAGGGGAGAGCTAGAGGAGAGAGATGCTTGTCCTTAACAGACTCTGCAGAAGGTAATTTGAGAAGATGGGTAGTCTTGAACATGATGCTGCTGCTTGCTGAATTTTGCACTCTTTATGTGTGCTTGGAGCAAAGCTAAGAATGAGGCAGTCATGTGAGGCATTTTATGATCCAGTGGAGAGAGATGGTATGGAAATGACCTGGTATGCGCTCCCTGTTCTGCCACCAGCTTTCTGTGTAATTTGGGCAAGTCATTTCATACTTCTGTACTTCAGCTTCTCCAACACAAAGAAGTAAATAAGATTTGCCTTCCTCTGTGAAGTGCAGCAACATACAGATGAAAGTCTTATTTATTCTTCATTAAGTAATCAGTCGCAGAATCATTTAGGTTGGAAGGGACCTCTTGAGATCATCCCGTGTTTGAACACTCTCACAGTAAAGGAGTTTTCTCGTGTTAACATAGAACTTCCTGTGGTATAATTTGTGTCAATTGCCTGTTGTGGTGTCAGTGGACACCACTGAGAAGAGTCTGGCTCCCTCTTCTTCATCCCCTCCCATCAATTATTTATAAACATCAGTCAGATCCCCTCTGAGCCTTTTTCTTCAGACTAAACATTCCCAGCTCTCTCAGTCTCTCCTCCTATGAAAGTTATTCTAGTGCTTGAATTATGTTGGTGGCCCTGCACTGGACTCACTACAGTAAGTCTGTATCTTTCTTGAACTGGAGACCCCAGGACTGGACACAGGATGCTAAATGTAGCTGCACTGGTATTGAGCAGAGGGGTCGGATCACCTCCCTCGACCTGCTGCCAATGCTCTGTGTAATGTGGTCCAAGATGGGTTGCTGTGAAAGTGTGTGCTGGCTTATGAGTGGCTTGGTGTCCAGGAGGACATCTTCTTTGCAGAACTGCTTTCCAGCTGGTAAGCCCTCACTGTGAACTGGTGCATAGGGCTTATTCCTCCCCAGATGCAGGACTTTGCATTTTTCTTTGCTAAACTTTGTGAGATTCCTGTCAGCCTGTTTCTCTAGCCTGTTGAAGTCCCTCAGGATGGCAGCACAGCCATGTGGTGCATCAGCCACTCCTTCCAGATTTGTATCATCTGTGAACTTGTTGATGGTGCACTCTTTCAGTGCTCATGTCACTGTCCGCTTACCTAATCTGTGCATTGTCAGCTTGTCTATGATGATGTTATGGGAGGCTGTGTTAAAAGCCTTACTGATGTGAAGGTGAATGACATCCACATTGCAAAAGGCTGTGAGATTAGTTAAGCAGAATATCCCCTTCATATATCAAAGCTGACTTCTGACCCTTTTGTCCTTCATGTGTTTGGACATTGTTTCCAGAAGGAGTTTCTTCATCACCTTCCCAGACAGTGAGAAGAGGTTGACCAGCCTGTAGTTTCCCAAATCTTCTTTCGTGGCCCTCTTGAAAAAAGGGAGACATTTATTCTCTTCCATTCTTCAGGAACTTCTCTGATTCACCATGACCTCTCAAAGATAACTGTGAGTAGCCTGGCAGTGACATCAGCCAGCTCCCTCAGCATTCGTGGTGCAGCTTGTCAGGGCTATCAGTCAAATAACTTAGGAAACAAAGAGAACACATTAGAAAGCTGCCTCCCTTGATAATCAGGTGTTTTTTTTACACAACCTGCATATTTGTTGTACAAAGAACTGTTCAGTGTCTGGACTACAAGGTAACTAATAAGAAAATGTGACTCATGTTTTATTCCAAGTTCTGATACACCTGCTGTGCAGCGAACTTTTGCACTTGGAATACGAAGAAAACCTGTAGTGCTTGTCAGTTCATTAACAGTATTTAGTTTTATTAAATTAGAGACTTTTGCAGAAATCATACTCTGTACAAATAATTATGTTCAGTATGCTTTTCCTCTCTCTTAGTTTCAAGGTTGGTATAAGTTGATATCTATATTAATTTTTTGTTCATATGTTAAGTGATCAAAATACCATATACCTTTCTGTCTCTCTGTACAATACTTTTGTATTTACAGACGTGCTCTTGAGTAAACTGATTAATTGGATAACAACCTCAGGAAAAAATAGTTCTGCAAATTAACTCGTAATGAGATTCATCTGTCTTTTGTATTATACTGTTACTCGATTTATCCTGTATTCTTCAGGATTTTAAAAGGTTGCTTATTGCTACTGCCACTTTTGATAGTAAAGGAGTGCAATCCAACAAATCCTTTTATTTGCTGGAGTATCAGTCCCTAGACTGTGTCTCCTTCGCTGAGGAGGGAATACATCCAGCACTTGGGCTTATTGCAAGGTGCTAAACAGATGCTTCATTTGGCCACGGCTGCCTTTTGGATGGGTACACTGTTCTATGTGTAGGTTAGGGAGGGAAGAGTGAACTAACTCTCTTTTTTTTTTGTTTTGTTTTTGGTTTTTCTTTGTTTTGTTTGTTTTGAACTAGCAGATGCAATACCATTTACTAAAGCTGGATTACAGATATTGTTGTATTTTTCTCTCTTCTCTTGTTTCTGCAGATCTTTCAGTGGAAGAGTGCTGTGAGAAGGGTATTGAATGGGCAAATGAAAACAGAGTATGTGCTTCTCTACCCTTATTATCCGAGTCCAGAGAATGCAGGTATATACTTATGCATTATATATAAAATTATAGTTTATATTTTCATGTAAAACCAAAAGGATGACAGATATGAAAGCTGGTTTAGAACATGAAGCTCTCAAATCCATTTTTAAAATCCACATCTAGACTTGGGGAGTACCTACTTTTCTTCTACTAAGTCCTTTTAAATTTTTGCTGTTGGTCTAGTGTAGAGTCACCCAGCTTAATCTATTTGACATGTACTGTCTCTTAGTCAGAAGTTTTTCCATTGCACACTACTCACGGGGCTTGGACTCTGCCTACAGTCAATACATCTTACTGTGGCTCCACTAACGTCAGCAAAGCTTCATCAGTTTATACCGATTGTGAATCTAGCCCAGCGATGGTCCAAATTTCTTAGGCAAAAGTTTATTAAGAAACACAACAGAACCTGTACATAAGTAATCTATGGATTAAATGCATATATGTATATGTGTGCAAGACAGCCTTTTATAACTGTTTCTCCTGTGTGGTGTCACACAGATCATTGTCTTGCAGTTCTTAGTTGAATTGCTCTGCGTGTGAAATTAAAGCTTAAGTCAAGGAGATTCCTGGTCACATAGAGTGTCTGACTTCTGTCAAATGTATTCGACCATAGAAAATAGTAGCCTTTAGTTAATAAATAGATTTCTTAATTTACTGACTTTTAATAGGATAATGTTTTCTCTTACGTAATTTAGCAAATGAAATGATGAAGTTAAATGTTTAAATTACTTGCACACTGATACTTTGCTTATACTGAATCTCTTACGTGGTTGGGGCATTTGTATTTTTTGTCAGTTGGCATTATTTTTGCTGTTGAATACACTTGTTACATTTAATTTGTGGAGCTAACAATTTGTGACTGGTAGTTTGAGGGGCAGTTTCACAGAGGACCTTGTATTTAAAACACATTACATTGCTCCCTTCTGTCTTTTCAAATGGATTGCAAAGTGTTTTAACCCTGGTGATTGTAGAAGTGTTGGATTGTTCTTTATTACGGAAAGAATGTGTCTCGCAGGCAAGTCTGTCCATGTTTTTTGACTTCTGCATTTATATTGGCATTGAAAGTCTCTTACGCAGAAGAATTGACAGATAGGACTTAAATCCTAATTTAGGAAATACTTGAAGTGTCAGAAGATTTACAGACAAAACAGAGGCAGGAAAAACAGGAAACCAAGTTTATTAACCAAGTTTATCTGGGAGTGAGAATCTTGACAATTTAATGATCATTTGATTAATGCGAGTTGTGATTCTGCTGTAAATGTGATTTATTGTTAAAGATTTCCATTTGAGAGTCTTTAGGACTTCATAGGAACTAAAAGAGGCTTACTTATACTTCATCCAGCTTTTGTACATAACTGATCCGTAATTAAGAAAATTACAGTAATGTAATGATAAATCAGAAATGGGCAAAGGCACGTATTCTCTGCAAGATTTGAGCACTTACTGACAATAAAAAATGAGAAGTGGGTAAATGCAATTCAGTTGCATTATTCATGGCTGTATGATAAACATAGCTCCCCCTGAAGCTTGACTTCACTCTAATAATTACTAAGCAAAATTGGCATCTTTGACTATTTAATGGCAGTATTATTTTATTCCAGTTATGATTGCAAACTAGCATATCTGTGAGAAGTACAGAAAAATCACTTTATGATGCCATTTCAGACACAAAGGTAAGGGTGAAATTCTTCTCCTGATTAATTGCTGGTGAACTGAAGCCAGAACAAACAACGAGGGAACGTGATTGCCTTTGCAAACACGTGAGGGTAATGACACTGCTTTCATACATTTATTCCTACTGCATGGAGATGCGAGCAAAACCAGGTTCTATTGCACTTGCTGAGGTCTAGGCAGATGAGAATCTGGCACACGATGCCTTTGTGGTTACAGATATTCACAAGAACTTGCTTCCTGTTTAGACGCCCACATGCAGTGGGAGCTGCTTGGGAACAAATGTCTATCACTTACGTGGTTGTTTAAACTCCAGCTCGGATCTTTTGACTGTCTAGTGCAGCACAGTATTGGACAGTGTAGATGGTCTGACTTTGAGCGCTCTAAAAAAAGCATGACCTCTTGGGTGTACAAACCTGTATTACTTCAAGCCAGACAGAGCTGTTTGCCATTGCAGTTTGCAAGGTTAGCAGTTGAATGCAAGGGAAGAATACATTGTCAAGTGAGCGGGTTTGATGGTTATCAAGTAAAAATGATGTTGCGCAGTTACTTTGCAAAGGTTGTGCAACACAGAACAGATTGGATGTGAGTACTTTCCTCAACATGCTTTGCAAGAATTTACATATTGGTTTTGAATCCTTTGCTTAGAATAGTCATAATACAATGGCATCTCAGATTCAGTCCTTCCCTCAAAGCAAGCCCACTTCTAGAGTTTCTTTTACTTTTCTTTTGTTTGTATGAGGAACAAGCTGCCTTATTGAATTAGAATTGCACCCCCTTGGCCTTTCCCGAACCATTTAAAGCACATTTGTAGTAATCAAGAAGGGTTTCCATGTAAACACTGACGTTCTCATATTTGCCATGCATCCTAGAAACAAGCTGACAATTCTGGGTTTCAGCATATTTTGAGGATCCTTCCCCCATGTCTCCTGTGGTTCTTGAGGGAGTTGCCATCTGTGTGTGTGTCTCTTGCTGGATATTGTACAGTTCAAACTGCAGAAATGCTCACTTTCTTGTCCTACACCACAGGCGACCCAGACCCCTGTCTGAAGTTCACATGACATTGTAACGTCTATCTGGCTTCTGTTACTCAGTTCAATTTAAGTTGAAACAAGGCTCTGGACTCTGTCCAGTCATGTCTGCAATCTTTTATTGGGGTTACTTGTCCTACAAATGAATATTTCTCATTGTATTATCACTCTGGGCAATGACAGTATTTTTCTCCTTCTTCATGACTCACTAGATGTGAGTGTAGAGTTTTAATGAGTATTTTTGGCTGTCATAACAGCAGCCTTTTGCCTATTCGTCTACTTTCTTGTGAGGAGGTTAAACTCACAGCAGCTGGAAACAGCTGCCATTTATTTTTGGTACTCAACCTGCCCAGTATATCTTCCTTTCAAAATGGAGATTTTCCTCTGCCCAGAGCTCTTAGCAAGTGAACTTAATGCCTGGGCCAGAAAAAGTGCATCTCTATGTGAAATTTGCATGGCTTTCGCTTGTGTAGTGTCTTTTTGGAGTTACATTGGGAATAACATTATTTATTGTTAGTATTGCAAGAATGCGTAAAAGAAGCAGCTACAGAACACTGCTAGGTGCCGTACAAAAAGAGAACAAAAAGGTGAACTGTGTTCCCAAGCAGAGACAGGTGGCAGCACTTGGATACGTATTCAGATGGAAACACAAGGAAGCAATAAGACAAGAGTGTTTCGAATGGTAGGCACCAGATGCTTAACTACTCATAGAAGTTTATTGATTTACGCCACTGTAAGTCTGGACCAGGGAGATATTTTGGACATCAAAATTGTGACAGTTTTATGTCCGAAAAAGCTATTAAAAGTTATTTTTTGAGTCAGAGGGATAGAACAGTCTGCTATGTTGTCAGGGTTTTATTGCCACTTATTTAGGATAATGTGCTGACTTCACTTTGTGAATAACGTCAAACTTGGTCCTTCTTTGCCAAAACGTTATCAGTATTGTTTCTCTACATAATATGAAATCAACATAATTTTACCCTTTACCCTCAAGAAAACTTCTATTATGTAATCTACAAATTTGTTTATGGATTGCAGGTGATTAATTTTGAGGTTTTTTGAATCAATTATTCTTACAGAGTCCTTTGCTAATTTATAACACATGATCAAATATTTGTATTTTCATTGTTGAGGCTCTCTTCATTTTTTTTGTTTGTCAAATTATGTCACTCATAGTACCAGATCTTCTTGCTCGTAATTTTCCTAAGTTTATTTCTGCTGCATGCCAAACTGCAAACTGAAGGGACTAAGGGCAGAAGACTGAGCTTGTGTTTGCACAATAATCCTGGAGTGGAATCATTCCCTTTTTAACTTCAATATTTTTTTGACCAAGACCTTCCACTGAGCACATTAATAGCACTGACATAGTTTGAAGAAGGACTAATAACTGGAAGGAGAGAAGCTGAGGCTAATGAAATTAGGCTGACAACAAAGACATTTTTTTCAGAGCAAAGTTAAAATGTAATGCTTTTATGGAAAGAAATGAAGGGAAAAATAGGTGATTATGAAATCTGTGCTGGTTTAGAAGTGCATCCTCTGGGAAGGAGAGTAATAAATGTGAAATAAATGGGCATGTAGATTTTCAGCTGGAAATTTATTCCATGAAAATCAGTAACATTGATTACATTTTAAGAGAAAGTAGAAACAAAAATATAAAGCATGATTTCTTAACTTGATTGATAAACAAATTACCTATTAATGAAATAACTTAATTTTAGATCAGCATCTGCAACAAAGAATAAAGATTTTTTTAAATGTCTGAGTTACTTCTGTTCACTAGGGAGCTATGAATAAAATTCATCTTTCAGATGTGTATTATTTTACCTGAAATACCCTCAGTGAATGTCAGTTATGAGGTCTCATGCTTCTAGAGCTTCCATATTTAGTGTTTTAATATTTCAGCCATATTGTAAAAACCTATTTATTTCAGTAAAGTTCTATTTTGATTGAAAATCAGAATATGGCAGATAAGGAAGAAGCTTTTGACTTTTTTATTATTAGGAGTAATTAAAAAAAAAATAAAAATAACAACATGGGAAAGTGCTCTACTTTCTCTTTTTTAGGAGACCAGTATTGTAAGCGATCTGTAGACATGAACTTAATAGGAATGGTACAGAGGAAGAGTTGAAAGGTTTTACATGAAGAGACAAATCTAAATGTCCTAGTAGCCAGTAAAGATGGTCCCTTTGCTGTGAAGTAGAAAGTTAATGTGTGTTATATTAGAGTCTAAGCCAGGGAGACACACATAACTTTGCAAAGACAGGGAGAGATACTCTTCTCTCAGAAGTCACTTAGTCTGAAGAGCTTGTGCTGGTATGCTCTAGTGGCCATCAGCACGTGGGCTGGTGTTGGAAAGGGAAAAGGATGGTCAGCTGGGCAGGCGAACTAAATTGCAGCCGAAAGACCAGTATTGTGCAGATTTTCCTAGCATTTCTCTCTGCCATCTTGCAAGGATTTCTACCTCTGTTACAGCCACGCCAGTGTTTACAGCCTCAAACAGTATTTGCTACCAGTGCAACTTCACTGGAGGATTTGAGCAATGAAGTGTGATTTTTATTGTTGTTGTTCTGAGAATGAACAAATGGTATTTGAATCTAGTATTCAATTGATGTTTAACTTCGTATTACAGTTGGGGTGGGCCACATGGCTTATGAATACAGCTGTGGGAAACATTTTAAGAAATGTCTTTGTTTTGGTTGAAATTGCCAATTTGACAGAGATTTCAAAGAGATGACTTGTATTTGGAAAAAAAAAACCACACTGGAAATCAAACAGATCTACTGAAAGACAGTTCTTGTTTGATTGTTTGTTTGTCTGTGGCTAACATATCTAGCTCCTCAGCAGGACTTGGAGGGCTAAAGGAGCTGGAAAGTCTCAGCTCCCACACTGTTGGGCTTGAAGTTCAGGTTTTACAGGCTTCCAAAGTCCTGACAGTCAGACCACCCCAGAGCTGGGCAGGGAATGGAAATTCTGCTTCAGAGGGAATTTCAGCAACAAAAAAGCCACATATACTTCCAAACTGGAACTAAATCAAGTATCAAAAACTTTAAATATTCTGCCAAATAAAGTTACTGTCCTGGGCATAACTTCTTGCTATGACTTTAGAGCCTCTTTTTGAGTAATTTGTTCATGAACTTATCCTGGGTTTTGTTCCTATGCGTTAAAACCTCATAGCTGTTTTTGTCCAAGTGAGAACTGCACAGTCAGACCATTAGAAAATCCAATAAACAGGAATTGGCAATCTTCAGGAATGTGGCTTGACAAGCTCAGTTCACCAGTATGCACAGATGCAGAATCTGAGCCCATTACCCCCTTGTCCCCTGCTTTTACTGTGCTGGGCTGAATGACCTGACCTTAGAGCTGATGGAGTCCTTCATGCCATCTGGAAGCTGAAAGCTCATCATATGGTCATCTAGAACAGAGAAGCTCTTCCAGAGGTGGTGCACGAGAATCCATTTATCTCAGATGACAGTAGAAGAAGCCAGTAGTTCAGTGTTGCAGCTAACCCACCCCTCCTCCTTATACTTCCAAAATTTCCAACAGTGTAAATAAAGGATTTTTAAGAGTGAAGAGTATTGGTTTGCTGAATATATTTACATAATTTTATGTATTCCTAAGTAATACATCAGTTCAAATAACTAGAGGGAAAAAAATAAGTGAAGGGAGGAATCTCCTTCAACGGGCCAGTAGCAACAGGAGTGGAGGAGTTTAAAGCTTCCTCACTCACTTATTTTTTTCCACAGGAAGGAGTTTTCAATTTATTCCGAAACTGAGATAAAAATAGGATGATTTTATGAGCTAACAAAGCTGAGTTTCCTGCATATTTTTATCCTGTCTCCTCTCCACGTTTTCCTGCCCTGTAATACTCTTCTCTCCCTTGTCTTTTGTTGCCTGTTGTGTGCACTACACTCAGTTTCTTAGTTTGACTTCCCTTGGTATCTTCATTTCTCCAGTTGTCCCACACAGGAACCCTCTGAGCTTCCTTCAACATGATATACTTTTTTGAGCAAGGGGCAGCAGGTGTGAAAGTAGACTGGCTGTGCAACTGCAGGCTTTGCAATGTCCAGGGCCTGACTTCTCCCTTGCATCAACCATAGCACCAACTTGGTTCTTGCTATCCGCTCTTCAGCCGCCAGCTGTCAGAAAGCATGCAAGAATGCAGGCTTCAACCCTGTGACAGATATGGTTGAAGTTACCATTTGCTTTAAAAAATAGTTAGGACAGACTGCAAGGTAGACAGGCAGTTAAACTGTAGTAGACAGCACCTAGACTTTCTGCATACTCCTAGACAATATTTATACTTTGTAAATAAAATGTGTGCCCACAGGAATGTCTTTCCTTGGGACTAGTACAAGTGCCAATTGTCAAAACTTGTTACCTGTTCTCGAGCTATATATGACTTTCTTCTCCCATTGCTTCCATCCTTTTGTCAGGATGACTCAGGTGCAGTGCTGCCGCAGCCACTTGGAGAAGCAGTACTGTTCAGATGGGATTGAATTTGCCAACGTGCGTGAGGAGTGTGACTCAAATATTGGTGAAAATTCCACCTGTGAAGCTGAATACTTCAAGGTGAGACATCAGAGCTACTCCTCTTCATCTCTAAGAAATGGTATTGACTGTCTAGATTGATATTAAGGATTGACCCTAAAGGTCACCATACTCAGTTTGATGCATGTAAACATTTTTTTTTCCTACCTACACACCTCATGTCCCTTTTAAGGGTGTCTGCTTTGTGCTTCCTCATTGAGTGAAGCAGACTGCCTCACTACATTTTAGCAGAGGCAGAGGGTAAAATGCAAGAGGATGAAAAGTCTTGGATGGGTAATTGGGTGGGAAGCTACTTTTGCTTGAAGATACCAATGCTGTAGGAAGGGATGGATGAGAAACTCAGATGCATTTCAGCCTTTAGCTTCATGGCCTAAGGTCAAACTCAGTGGTTTTCAGTACTGGTGGCCCAAAGGGGCAGGACTAAAGTTAATCCTCTCAGTGTACTTACAATTCCAGCTTGTTTACAAGTCCTTAGTGAACATGACTTCAGTTTACAATCAAATGGAAACATCTGTAAGCTTGTGGTAGTAGTGTTTGATAAAAATGCTTATCATTGGCATCTTTAGTTAATCTGTGCCCTGCCCTCTGCCTTTATTACTGTCTTTGTCTCTTGCTTCTTGAAAGGGAGCATGTTTGTACCACTCTGCAGAGTGTTTTTGGAAGAAAGTTAGTATGATCATGACCTTGACCATGACCTGGTCACGAACAGCTCTGGTCCTGTTACTGATTTTTTTCAATTATGAAGAAAATAGATTAGAGTGATTTCAGTTTTTCCCACTGCTCAAAGATGCTGAATGTTTTCGTTCTATATAGTACATTATTTTTTTTAACTGAATGAAGATGGCAGACAATGCCTGATTTAAAAGTTTCGTATCTCTTGAAAATGCTGACTTGATCATGTTCCTGGCAGTAGGATGCTGCTGATGCCAAGGCTATGAAGTAATCCGCATTCTCACTATGAGTAGAAGAGGGGTAACACATGCTGATGGGGCTGGCATTGTTGGGTTATCACAAACATGTCTGCATGTGCAGCATGATTTTGTCCCGTGGTAGAGTGTGTCCCCCAAAGAGGGCATATGTCACCTGCTGACCACATCCAGGGTATGCCCTCCTCCTGGCATGGAGATTGCTCTGTGCAGCCTTTACCATTAGGAAGCCTTTCCACCACAGTCTGATTGTGGCATGAAAAAATATTTAGCCCTCTGTGTAGATACTTTGAAGGGGTATGAACAAAGACTGTGATGGCGGGTACTCTGCAGATTCAAGTGCTTGCTACCAGGGACAGGTTTATAACAGCAGCACTGTTATAATCACATGCCATAGGACGACTGTAAACCAGCATGCAACTGTTTAAGGAAACCCACTTTCCCATCAGCTGACTGATGTTTCCCTACGTGGGCTTGTCAGCATGAGGAAGAAGAGTTAATGACGTTTTTTAAAATTGCCAGCAAAATGGATTGGGCCTTGATCACCGGCTCTGGATCAGCTCATGTCATGTAACTGACATCTTTCCCCTACAAAACACAGTGCGTGAGGGCTGTTTGTGATGCTTGCCGGCCTCTGCTAACCCCAGAATATGCTTCAGCATTGCCTGAGAGGATATTAATTGCCCTTAGAGCTTGCTAATATTTAAACATAACTGGTGATTGCAGGACAATGCCTAAGCCCATATTCTGTCCCTGTTTAATTTACTGATATAAACATTGTCGGTGTTACTTAATCTATTGTGAGCCATGTTCTGTCCCTCTACTCCCTAATAGGAATATACTACACTTAGTAACTACTGAGTTAGCTGTAGGAGTATCTTTGCGGATGTCTTTTTTCCGTAATGGACATAAATGATTTATGGTCTAGTATCGGTGAACAATTCATCATTTCTTCTCTTGAATACTTTTTGATTATGATTACTTCAAGGCATACAGTGTCTCTGGCAGTTGTGCTCTGCTGTGGTAAACAAACTTTCACATCCACACCAAGCCCATCTCACATGGCCTTAAATCTCATTTTGCCTGAATTGGTCCATTTTGTTTAGCTTAGGTAGCGTAAGAAATCTTTTGGATCTTCTTTGTCTCCTTCAAGGAAGCAGAAAAAGTGATGTAGTAATTCAATTAGTAGGATTAATCACAGCACTTTGCAGCAAATGAGGCAGCTAATCTTTCTTTTGAATCCAAAACTTGCAATTGGAAAGAAGATAAAAAGACCAACCGCATTTTGAAAACAGTTGCCTCAGCTTTAACACTTAAAGGTGGTAGGCAGAGGTAATGATGGGCATAATTTTACTCTGGTCTTTTTTGAAGCATAGCTTTTCTTATCTTGAAGAAAAGGATGCAAAATTAATCATTAATCTTTAAAATCTTCATCAGAAGACAGTAATCAATTCCTAGGTTTGTTGCTGATACAGGAGATGTAGAAATTATTTTATGAAAGTTTCTACCATAACAGCCCTGCAGAAGGGAGTGAAGCTTGCAGAAATCTGACCTTCCTTAACGCGCTTGGACATTTCCCCTAGATTTGTCTTGGGTACTTTTTTTTTCCCAAAGATCAAGATACAGCCTTATTGCTACAGTTGTCTCAAGAATACTTTAGTTGTGTGTATTAGGTGGACACAAAAGTTCACTGCTTTGGACTGGTGAACATATTTTTAATTTTTGTTCAGATCTTCAAAAGTTCTGAAAAATTCCGATGAGTTACTTGTGGTTTTTTTCAGTCTGTTTTTCATAGCATCTACTAGTAAGTCTGGCTTTCAGCAAGTGAGAGACCTCTTGTGGACAGAAACACAAAAGCAATGGTAATAAATTGTTCACCATTCTAGATCTGGTAACCTAAATGGTGACATAAATAATAAAGAACTGTTACAAAATTTAACTGATAAGAGAGCTTATAGAAAAAGAAATCTTCCGACTTCTCCTATGTAGCTGTTCATTCCTTTATTCCTTCAATGTTACTGTTTTCTGTGGGAAGGCAAAGTGTAAGAGCAGTCAAGGGATTACAGGATGTTGAGTATGACACAGCTTTCTATTCAAACATGAAGACCAAGGCACAGCTTTGAAGCTGCATGGACTTTTTTCCTTTGCCTCTTCCCTTTTATTAGAAAATGTTAGTGATTATTATTGGGATCACTTTTAGAAGAAAAGGCTTACAGGCAGTGAAAGTGTGTAATAACTCAATTGTTAGGTTATACCATCCATGCCTCTGGGTAGCTGACAACCTTGGGAAAATGGCTGCAAAAAACATCAAGAACTAAATTAATATAGAGTGTAGACTGCACTCTGGACCAAAGTAATTCAGAATAGGTTAAGAACCCTTAAAAAATTAGTGTGAAAAAGGAAAAGTTGAGGTTAATTTTAGCAGGATAGTGATAGTTACAATGACATACTGCTTTGTGTCTCAGAATACCAGAGTGCTCCATGAATATGAGTTAAACTAGCCTTAGCACTGCTATTTTTTACCATTCCATAGTGGGAGAAGGGAAAGAAAAGGTAACTTTCCAAGTTCACTGGTGAAATACATGGAGACATGTGGGTCTAGAGAGTCCTGGATGTGCCTGAGCACAGGGCCATTCATCAGCTTCTCCATCTTTTATCGTTAGTTGAGCAGAAAATGTTGGCCTTTAGGACCAGGGTCAATATTAAAAGTCAGTTAGCATAAACTTCAGTTAAGAAAACATTGGATGCTTTCCATCTCTGGATCATTTTGGCTGTGGTATAGTAACATAAATTACTATCATTATCAAGATGTTAAATCGAAATGCATCATGCACTGTTAGAATAAATACAGGTTGGAACAAATGGTTCAATGCATACAATTATGTTAAATGAAGATACAGTTTCCTACAGACATTGGAAGACTTACCAAGCTCTGTACTTGAAGATTCACATTAGATTGAGACAGAGGTCTTAAATGTGATGGCTCAACCTGGAAGAAATAAAGAACATAAGGTTTTTCAGCACTTCAAAAATGGCAAGATGAATGATCATTCTTTACAAAAAAATCCAGACAAACTCTGTAATTCCCAATCTGAGTATTGCATGACAAGAAAAAAAAAATAGATTGAGTCAATTCATATGCCTAACAGTAGAAGCCAGTGAGGATATCCAGAAGTGCATAATGTCAACATTTGAAAAGGCATCATCTGGTTATCAAAAATATGCAAGCTTAAGTGAAACAGTGAACCTTCAGCTCAGTTTTCATGTCTGTCTTCTGATTTATGGTTGTGAAAATTGGAAATCTGACAAAATTATAGGCAGATGTTAAAAACTTTGAGAAGGATGCCTCAGGAAAATGTTAGACGTGTTAGAATAAATATTCAGAAATGTTGCAATTCTTGGAAGAGATCATCAAGTATTTATTTCTAAAGTCATCCAGAAAAGCCAGAAAAGAATGAAATATCCCAGACATATTAGTGATGAAACCGATGCATCTGCCACTGGATGGAATTAGTTGGAGAACCAAGAAAAAAAAGTGTGTAGTGAGGAACCAAACTGCCAGACAGTACTTCATAAGGGAAAACATGTATTTTAATGTTATGGTGGG
>JAVSBS010022243.1:0-23377 GCA_033124195.1 Coracias cyanogaster | reverse complement strand
CCTCCCCCTCTACTCTGCCCTAGTGAGACCTCACCTGGAGTACTGTGTTTAGTTCTGGCCTCCTCAGTTCAAGAGGGACAGAGATCTACTGGAGAAAGTACAAGGAAGAGCTACAAGGATGATTAGGGAACTGGAACACCTGCCTTATGAGGAAAGGTTGAGAGACCTGGGGCTTTTTAGTTTGGAGAAGAGAAGACTGAGAGGGGATCTAATGAATGTGTCTAAATATATGAGGGCTGGGTGTCAAGAAGAAAGGGGCAACCTCTTTTCACTTGTGCGCTGCAATAGGACAAGGGGCAATGGATACAAGCTAGAGCACAGGGAGTTCCACCTCAACATGAGGAGGAACTTCTTTCCTGTGAGGGTTCCAGAGCACTGGAACGGGCTCCCCAGAGAGGCTGTGGAGTCTCCTTCTCTGGAGACTTTCAAGACCCATCTGGATGCATTCCTGTGTGACCTGCCCTAGATTGTATGTCCTACTTGGCAGGGGGGTTGGATTCAATGATCTCCAGAGGTCCCTTCCAACCCCTAACATTCTATGATTCTATGATTCCAGTGCTGGTGGCTGCAATACTCAGTGTTCAGCATTTTACTCTCTAGTTCATTCCAATGAGAGTTCCTCTCCAGTTTCATCCCATGCATAATTATGGCATTAAAAAATAGTGAGACGAACACTGCACATATTTCTCCATTGGTTGCTAAGTTCAACTAAGTGAAACTGTTTTTATTCATTTTTTTTCAACTGAGTGTTACGTTTCACATGCAGTTCCCTAAGATGGACACAAACAAGCCCAAATGCATCAATGCAAATTATTTGTGGGAAAAAAATCTGAATTGTCAAAAGGCAGTGCAGCATTAAAGTACACGTGCACTGAAAATGGTGCACAACTCTAGATGGATTGCTTTGTCAGCAACAAGAGGTAAGCTTCTATAATTTCCAACTCATCACTCCACATCAAGTCAATTTCCTGGTTTTCAGATAGTAAGTATGTTTTATATTCAAAACTAGAAATACAGTCAATTCAGAGATGAATGAATTATAAAATGAAAATTAACATATAGTTAGTAATTGTAAGATCACAAAAAATTTTAGTCATGGTCTATCTATTCCCTTGATGTATCAGGAAATAAGAAGCTATCAATGGCTTCAAACTGGAAGAGAGTAGATTTAGACTAGAAATTAGGAAGTAGTACTTCACTGTGAGGTGGTGAGACACTGGAACAGGTTGCCCAGGGAAATCTGTGGATGCCTCATCACTGGACATGTTCAAGGCCAGGCTGGACAGGGCTTTGAGCAACCTGGTCTGGTGGAAGGTGTCCCTGCCCATGGCAGGGGTGTTGGGACTGATGATCTTTAAGGTCCCTTCCAACCCAAACCATTTGATGATTCTATGAATAATGGAATTAATGAAAATTCATATATAATAATGTAATAATGTATAATACTAAAAACATGGCAGGAAAAACAAGCAATACATGTGTACCCTTTCCAAAGCACAGAACCCCCTCATAAAGAGTATTACAAAAAATTCTGCAAGAGAAAAGGAGCTGTGGAAATATTTCTTCATCCCACTCAGAGCAAATCAAGACTACAGTTTTACCAGCATGCTTTACCAGGCTGGAGTGTGAAAACAAACCATCTCTAGCTGCTGTAGCTCCACCAGCAGGCCATACATTCCTACAAACATCCTTAACAATGACAGCTATCCTCATACCTTCTTGCAGCAAGAAGGTCATGTCCCTGGTTTAGCCATATGGAAATGAATTAACGGTGAATTAATGGCAGTGTAAGATTTTTTGTTTGTTTGGTCAGGACATCCTTCTCTTCATCTACTAAGCACAAGTTAGAAACATGGTGTAGAGACTCTTTGCATAGCAGCTGGTAGCTCCAAACTAGACTGCAAATACTACTGGATCTCCAAAGTTTCTGACATGGAAACCCATTTTTTAACATCTCACCAGTTCCTTAAAATCTCACCAGTTCCTACCACTGCAGGAGGAACTAGCAAGAGAGCCTTGCACCCCAAAATCCCAATTGCATAAGTAGTTTTTATTTAAACAAAGGCAACTCTATTAGAAATAACTGGTCATAGTCTCTGATGCTTGCAACTATCAAGTCCCATATTATTGGTATATTCGACTTGGTTTTGACTGGACCACATGGAAGACGAGATTGAAGAGCTGTAGGTAAACATAATGACTGAAGAACAACCCAAAGAAAATAGATCAACTTTCTCCTCTGTCTGAGAATGAATGAGATGACATAAAATTTATCTGACTCTACACATGATGTAACAGGGCAGTACCAACCAGCTCTACTGCTTACATCCATCATTTATACAAAACTATTTCAAGGACTTAAACTTACTCTAAATATAAGCTCATTTGGAACAAAGCATGATCACTGGGGCTATTGTTTCCAGTGATACTGTCAAGCAGAAGGCATCTGTGAAACACCTACACCTGACAGGGTCACTAAACTAAAACTTTATCTGGGCATAATCAGGCAAATTAATACACAGAATGCCCAATACCTTGCAATTCTGTGTTATTACTATTTCAGACATAAAGCATTTACTTTACAAATGTTATCCAAACTGGAATAGAATATGTATGCTCAGAAAAAAAAGGTCTGACAATCACAGAGACATGAATATTACTGAGATTTCCTCACATGCAACAAACGAAAAATTGAAGAAAATTCCCTCCCATCTACCAGATTTAGAGGATAACGACTTTTGAATGGTCCACTACCTAACACAAATCACTAAGTCCTCAGGACACCAGCCTAAAACTCCAAAGCTGGCTAAAATCCAAGCAGCTTGTTTAGCTTGTTTCCTTTTGATAATGAGGAAGGTGGACTTCAGTTCATTAGGTGGAGACTGACTGAATCAGGGTCTTGGGAGCACTGCCAAGACAGTCTGTTTCAAGATCAGCTACTTACTCTTGCTTTCAGTATATAGACTGAAATTCTCCAAAGACTGCCTGACAGTCATGAACACATACCAAATGCTGGGTTTGTGCTCATCTACGCTTATCAGCTGCAAAACCTTCTGCCAGAATTGCAAGGCCAGACCTTGCTCAGTCTGCACTACATGCTTGCAAGAAATCAGAGACTCAGACAATCAACTTTTCTACAGTATTTTCTCTTGTCCATCTGGTACCAGTGCTATTTGTAATTAGTCAAGCTTCAAGAAACTTCCTCCAGCATTTCTAAGTAACATGAAGTGCTTAATATAGCATGTAGCATCTTGAATGAGGTCCATGCCAATAATGAGTCATAGAACCTCCCAAGGATCCTCCATTCAGAAGTCAAGAAGGGGTTTATTCATATTTAACCAATCCTCACACTGAAGAAGGGATTTCATCAAGAATACTGTGAAAGCCCATTTGAAGAAACGAGGTGTCCCACACAAGACATTTTTGTTTAACTTTATCCCAGTTGAGTTGTTCATGTGTGGGTACCTTTGCACAAGTTCCTTAATAGTATTTGGTATATAACAGTGAAAATTGTGACATGTTAGACCACAGTACCTCCTGTACTCCAGATGCCAAAGCACTCTGCATGCATGACAGCTAGCATGCTCATCACTGGGTCAAAGATGCATGTTCTTCCCTGAAATCACAGGGGTTTGAATCACTAAATAGGTTCCTCCACAGAAACAGTATGTTCGAGCTTCACCACAAGTTCCCCATTTTTAAGCAAGGAACCAGAAAGGGGCTTTAACAGAATTTCCCTAAGGACTTGCATAGTACTTAGTCCTCCTTCTATTCCTATTTCGGTTCTTTCCATAATTGTGTAATTTGTTAAAATGGAGCTAAAAAAAACCAACCCAGGCTTCTGGCTGATGACAGGAGACAGTCTTGCTCAGCTCCTCAGGAGGCGCTTGGCTACATCTGTCTGGCCAGTGAAAATCAGCAGAAACACACATTACAGTGTCCAGAACACTACAGGTAGTTATTAAACAAAAAAATCATTACAAAAGATACACTTCCACTAGAAGCATTTGCCAGTAATACCATGTGCTACACTACTCACTCTATAAGCTTTCCCAGTACAGCAAATGGAGTAGTGTAACACAGAGCAACACACCATGTATTATTTGGGACATGTCTGAAATACGCTAAATACTTGACAAAGTCTGAGCAGACACAGAGGTCTTTGCATACATTTCAACTTTATATTTGCTAATACTACAGGATAAAAACAGAACTGCACCCAGCCCTTCCTCCATGTTGGGTACTTCATAGCTATCAACTACTGACTTTTTTCTTATCGAGAAGTCAGCATCAGGAGGATCTCAGAAAGTGTATGTTATTTTCCCACTAGAAAACTCATCCGTTACATAGAAAACATTTTCTGAACAATACAAGCTAATCTTTTTGCTTATTTTTTATCTGCTTTATGCAATCAGATTTAATATTATATCAAAATATTTTTCAGGATTCTAAATACATTTCAAATGCTAAATATCTTTGAAACCTGATTTGCTACAAACATTTAAAAAATTGAAGCTACAAGTGTTCATCTCCAGAGCCTACATCCTGAGATGTACATATCTGCATTTGAAAACTAGTAGCATAGTAGTACAGTTTAAGGAAACTATATACAACGTAGCAAAACACAATAGCAGCTTGTTTTTACCCAAAATGAATTATCTGTCCAGTCTGAGAATGTTTTTAATTTATAACGTACATAATTAAAATATATTATATATTATACATATAATATTATATATGGAATATATATTATACATTATTATATATTATATATATTGAATACCTTAAAGAGGAAACAGAAATAGACATTAAAATGAATTTATTATCTATTCATCTCTTTTACTCTCTCCTTTGGTTTGTCCACTCATGTCTTGCTCTCAGTCTTGCAAAACACCCACAAAGGAGGCATTAGTTCTGGTAGCTAAATGAAATATGTGTATTTGGGATTTAATTACTAGAAATCATTATTTTTAATGATGGGTTAAATATGAAAGATGTTCGCAGGAAGACACCACCGAATGTACAAACCTAGGAGAGTAAAACATGAAACTATTAATACAACAGAACCAAAAAGATAGAAAATAGGAGAAAAATACAAGTAGAGAGAAATGCCAGAAAAGGAAGTAACTTCAGAGTTATGAGAAGACATTGAAGGTGAGGTGTAAGAGTCAGTCAGACATAGGATTGGGTGGGTAGAAAAAAAATGGGAATTGTTTGCAGAAAAAAAAAAGCTACAATCTTAGAAGTAAATAAGCGTACCATATTTGTGTGGCAAGGTTTTGGTAGAAGGGGGCTACAAGGATGGCTTCTGTCAGAAGCTGTTAGAAGCTTCCCCCATGTCCAGTGATGCCAATGCCAGCTGACTCCAAGATGGACCCACCACTGGCCAAGGCCGAGCCCATCAGTGATGGTGGTAGCACCTCTGAGATAACATATTTAAGAAGGGGGGAAAATCCACTGGGGAACCGCAGCTGGAAGAGAGGAGTGAGAACATGTGAGAGAAACAATTCGGCAGACACCAAGGTCAGTGAAGAAGGTGGAGGAGGAGGTGCTCCAGGTGCCAAGGATTCCCCTGAGGCCTGTGAAGAAAGTGGTGAGGCAGGATGTCCCCCTGTAGCCCATGGAGGTTAATAGTGGAGCAGGTGTCCATCTGCAGCCTGTGGTGGAGCCCACACCGGAGCAACTGGATGTGGCTGAAGGAGACTGTGACCCTATGGGAAGCCCCTGCTGGAGCAGGCTTCTGGCAGAACTTGTGGAGAAAGAGAAGCCATGCTGGAACAGGTTTGCTGGCAAGATTTGTGACCCGAGGCCCATGCTGGAGCAGTTCATGAAGAACTGGAGCCCATGGGAAGAACTCACATTGGAAAAGTTTGTGGAGAACTGTCTCCAGTGAGAGGGACCACACACTGGAGCAGAGGAAGAGCTCAAGAAGGAAGCAGCTGTAGACAATGTGTGATGAACTGATAGCAACCCCCATTCCCCTGTGCTGCGTGGGGGGAGGAGGTAGAGAAAATCAGTAGTAAAGTTGAGCCCTAGAAGAAGGGAGAGGTGTGGGGAGGGTGTTTTAAGATTTGGTTTAATTTCTTATTATGCTATTCTGTTTTCATTAGTGATAAATTAAACTCATTTCCCCAAGTCAAGTCTGTTTTGCCCATGATGGTATTTGCAGAGTGATCTCCCTGTCCTTATCTCAACCCATGAGCCTTTCGTTATATGTGTCTCTCATCCTGTCCAGTTGAGAAGGGGAGTGATAGAGCAGCTTGGTGGGCACTTGGTGTCCAGCCAAGGTCAACCCATCACAATAAGTAAGGACATACAGATAGGGAAGACGTGAAAGACACTCTTTGCCAATGCACTCTAGCTAACATACTGGAGGAGGAAGAGTGTCTATGCTGTGTAAAGGAGCACTACTTGGAAAAGCAGGAGTAGAACCAAGAAAGCATAAGAGAAACAGATTTCAGCAGGGAAAAATGAACAGCAGAGCTCAGGTCTGCCAGCAGGTCACCAGGTAAAACAGCCAAGCACCACCCTGATTTAATGGGACTGGGGCAAGGAGAAGGGAAAGGAGAGGGACTAATGTTACAGATCTGCAGAGAGTAACAAAGGCTAATGAAACCAAAAGAAGGTGGCTATTTTTTGAAACCACATGTTTAGATCTATTTTATATGCTGGTTTTTTAAAGACTACTACATGATCTTGATAGCTAAAGGAAGAATATAGTAAGCGGATGAAAACGATTAGGAGTGACACACACACACAAAAATCACTGATGACAGGACATGTAAATATATAAAAGCATTCAAAAAACTGAAAAAATGCAGATTAAGGGCAGACAAGTCAAAGACTCATGCAAAGAGTGACCATAGGGAGGTTAGGGACAATGCTTAAACTATTGGCTCTGACAAGCTTGTCTCAGTGTCTGAAGTGCTGAGGCCTCAGCTGTGGGCCCTGAGCTGGAGCTGACCTGTGGATGAGTCACAACCTAGCAGAATATTTTGTTTCCCCCACTGGCTTCATGTTCCAGAGGCAGAACCTGGCCCACCTGTGGCTCTGCCCTCACCCAGGTGGTCATGCTTGGGGTGGTGGGTGAGGCCAGGGTTATATTAACCAGGAGCTGATCAGCTGGAGGAGCTTCCTGGTGGGTGTGGCTTCTGTTGGTGTTGGTTGCATCTTGCTGAGCTCTCTTGGTGGTGTCCTTCCATGGGAAGGGACACTGAGGAGCCATCTCTCTCTGCTGTGTCCAGCAGGTGATGGTGGCACCACAGTGGGCAGCAGAGGAGCTGGGCCCACAGGAACCTGCAGCAGGACTGTCTGCAAGAAGACTCCTGAGGAGATGGTGCTGAGTTCACTGTTGGCCTGTGTGATCAGGCAACTGATGGCAGCATCAAATGATGATGGCTGAACCAGCATAACACATGCTTAACTTTAAGCCACCAAAAATATTCAAACAATTTTTCACCCGAGTGAAACGCTGACGAAATACTGCTAGAAAAGGAGGTGGTTTTTACCGGTTTTCCTTCTCTTCTATGTATTCATGGTCACTAGCTTCCGGCATCTGCACTACGTTGACACGTACAGGACGGGCGCTCTGCAGGAGCCTGCGCACTTCCTGCACCCTCAGATCCTCGCTCCAGATCAGCGACATCACCTCCTCGTTCATGTCATTCATGCCATCCTCATCCTCTTCCGATTCGGTTCCAGAGGGAATATCAGAGGACAGCACCGGACCCACAGACTGCAAGGGCAAGAGAAAGGAGAGAAGTCACTTCCAGTAGCGCACGTGGATATTGGTGGTGGTCAGAAAGCCGGCAAATACCAGCACCGGACCTGGACACAGGACTCCCTGCGCTGAGGTGGGTCTGTAGATAGAACAGGCTGACGCTTCTGAACACTGCCATCAACTATTTTTGCACATCTAAGTGGGATAGCTATCAAGAGAGGAGGAGATAACACCTCAAATACTTTGAAGATGTAGCGAAGCCTGTGCAGCAAGGAGTGATAACCTCAAAGAGGTGAGATACGTAAGAGTTATCTGTCTTTCGAGACTATTTCTTGTTTCAGAGCAGTAGTGGGGAAGGGCTTTCCTCTCCCTGCCTACACAATCTATGACAGCTATGAAAACACCTATTTTTTTAATTCAAGCTCTGCAGTGAAGAACAGAAACCTAAATAGGCATGTTCCATGTATATTATAACAGAGGTTAAACTCTGGAAGGCACAGGCACAATCCCCTGCTGACAATCTGGTTTTGGAAGTTCTACCTACTGACTCTCAACCCAACGAGGGCTCGCTGCCCTGCAGCAGGTTCAGAAGTCTGTATTATTTATCCAGCCGTTGATGTCTTTGTGAATCAGAGCTGTCGTTTGGATTCCACCTCACAACAATCTCAGGAAAACCAAGCTAGCTATCAAAACGAACAGCCAGCCTGCATGGCAGTAGAGGCCAAACATTTGTTGCCACCAGCCAACCTGGGTCTCACCACAGCACCAGAATGTTTTTGAACTTCCACACAAGAGCTACAGGACCAGCAAAACCCTGAAGCGTTCTTTCCTGCAGAATATATAGTTTCCTTAGGTTCTGAACAAATAAATTGGATGCGGAGCCTAAGGTGGGCCAGCATTTTCCCCCTTCTTTCCTACCTTTCACAAACAATTCATTTAAATAATAACAAGGCAAGCGACAAATATTGATGCGATAGATTAGGAACAGAACCCTCCCACGCCTCTCTCTAAACTGGTCATTTTTCCTGTTCTATACCACAGAACTTCAGCAGACTGAAAGAAACAGAGTCACACGGACTAGATGGAACACGAGGTCTCCCTACAGCTTGCTGGTGACACATGACTCCAGTAAATTAACAGCTGATGAATGAAAACCAATTTCTTCTGATAAATAGGCGCTCAATCTCAAGACAGAACTGCACCACCCATATAGCCAGCGTCCGTTTTGAAACAGGAAACTCCACCCTGCCCTCCTGAGAAATGACAAACAATTTGGTGTTTGAAGAGCACTTTATCCTTTTAAGGTAACGTATATTCGAGGCATTGTTATAAAGTAAGTGATAAAATCAAATTTATCACCATTTTCAGATTCAGCACCGTTACAGTTGGGCAAAACTTCACCAGCAGAAAGTAAAATGGATTTCTAATGAGTGGTGGCACATGGGGATTGAACGTGAATTTTCTGCTAAATTAATTCTGGTTTTTGATATGCAGCTTGTCATGAATGAAGCCTGTGGAATATTTTTAGTATCACTTCCAAAGCTAGGACAGCACAAAGGATCTTGACCAAGATGTACTGGAGACCACAAATCCTGACTTCTGAAAAGGCTACAGATGATCTGTTACTATTAAGAGGTTTTATGCAGGTCACCAGCCAGCATTTAAGAAGAGTTTTCCAGAGTGTCCTCAACAAGAGACACTTCAGTGATGATCTACAGCTCTGTGAGATGCTGGTGCCTCCCACCACCAGAGGAAAATGAGGAGAAAATCACCACAGCTGTTTGTTTTGTTACTTTTTTGATTTTACAAAAGTAACTAACCCTCGCTTTGAGGGGGAAAAAAAAAAAAAATAGGAAGTGTGTTTCAGAAAGTTCTTCCATAGGAGAAGGAGATGCCAGCCACGCCAACCCCAGGAGCCAGACTGACAAACACGCTCTTCCTCCTCCTCTGTTTGGATGGCAGAGTCTCTGCACAGAGCACCAAAACCTCTCCAAGGTGCAGCCATTTGGGGAAGGAAGAGGACTTAGAGGCAACCAAACACCTCTGTAGGCAAAGCTTTAGAACACCGTGATGAACTTAAGTTTAAAATCTGTTTTATATTGACAGTTTCCACAGCTATGCATCTACTCTTCCTGTGCTGAATGCTGGTTGTTATACTGAAACCCTCACGTGTGTAAGCCCTCCGTCTGGAATCCTGCACCTTCCGATGGCCTGCGCACCAGCAGACGGCGGGGAAGCGTCTGAACGGAGTGCTCTGCCCAACGCCCAGCTCCCCGCAGTCCCTTTACGCCCATACTCACAGATTTACCCTTTTGCAGGTTCCCTTCGCACGCCTGTTTGGACAGATCCTGGCGCCCGATCAAGAGACAAACGGCTTCTGGCCAGTCGGAGGCAGGCTGCTCCCGGCAATAATATATCGCATCTCTGATGGGAAGAGCTACACCGAAGGGGAGAGACTCCAGATCCCTTAAGGTGAAACCTGGAAATTCATGAGGAAAAAAAAACACAACAAACTAGATAAAGTGTATTTCATCTTAGGCAAGCAAAAGACGAGTACTTATGATTGTTACTGTTTTGCACAATGATAAAAGAGGATCTTACCAACGTGAGTCATCCAAATAACCAACTTCTCAGCCAGGCTGGAAACAGATGTGCTGTGTCTGAAGCTGCATCTGGAAAATAAAGGAGAAGCCAATAAAAGCTACTCCAAAAGTCAGCAGAAAGGCAAAACCCCAAGAGCTTAAAATGATACTAAAAAAAGCCAACCCCGTACCGATTGTTATCCTGTTCTATCTGAGGTTTTCGTTGTCCTAGGAAAAACAAGAGCACGTTACTTCCATGTTCTCAGAGCAAAAGGACAGCACAAAGCAAGCCCAAGACACGAGGAGACGCTACGATGGCATCAAAGCATCATTACCTGACGTAATCTTGTACAGATAACGGGAGGCTTCGTTAGACACGGCGCTCTCGTCACCAAGGATGTACAGAGCCACGCTCTGGGGAGGAGAGAGACACCATAATACAAAGTCACTCAGTGTGCAGCTATTGCCTACCAAAGCTGGCAGAAAATAACTCAAACAGTGAAAATGCTGTTAGCAAGGCAGAAATCACAGGTTAAAAAAAAAAAATCTTTTTTTATTAAGATCTTCCAACACGCCGCACTGCTGACGTGCCAGCTCTGACCTCCACGTGGACAGGTCACACCGAGGCAGGAGGACAGAGCTGGATGGACAGACACGGGTGACAACCCGAGGGAAAGGCCACAGCTCTGCAGAGCCTGAGCACAGGGACAAAGATTAAAGGAAAGCATCAGCACCCCCAGGCTCAACACCCCTGCTTCGAACCCTGTTTCAGCAGTAGGTTTTCCCCACGAACGCTTTGTGAACAAGCGAGGCAGGCTGACCAGAAGATAACATCAGCACGTACGACTACTCATGCAACTAAATATTTATGTTGATGCATGCCCAGGAAGAAAGCCGGGAAATTCTCACTCGTGAAATACAGTTAGCTTTGAGTTACATTATTACTTAGCACATGCCACTACTGCAAACCACAAAAAAAAACATAGGTAGTGAAGCATAGGCTACTCATAAGCTTGCTTCCCAACCTCAAATACCTCCTCCCACCTGCTAAAACCCATCCACACCCTTTAGTGATAGCAAAGTAATAAAAGAGGGGACTCACGGGGATTTCCTTCTGGTAAACACATGTTATTCTCCCTGTGGAGGGGCTGACGCTGCGCAGGGATACCCAGGAGAATTTAACGCAGATAGATGAGGTCTACTTAGTACAAAGCAGCAACCCTCGGAGATGCTGAAGTCTCCAAACAGCACGGCAACAGCAGAATTATTTATCACAGGCTCAAGAGCCCTCCAAGAATGACCCCGTTGGGATTAAAACTTGACTTCCCGTTGGGGACGCTTCACCCGCAGGAAATTAAGCAGCTGAGGCAAACCCTGGCCACCATGCTAACAGAATAAAACGTGTCTTTTTAACCCAAGTACATACCAGTACTACCAGTTTGCTCCTTTCACAGATTTCCGGCAAGTAAGGGTAAGGCTGCACTACTTCTCCCTTCAGACAGGAGCTCAGCCACTGGAAGATACTTGGAGGCTCAGCAGAAAAGAACGAGGGGTGGTGCATGAAACCTGTTTGGACTTAATCACGTAAAGAGCAATGAGATAGAGCTCAGAGCCAATGCACAGAAATTCTGCACTTCCCCCAAAGCAAGCCCCGAAGAACAAAAACATGGTATTTCCCCAAAACCTTAGAGATCACACCTCCCTCCCCTTAGATGGAGGTTTATAGCTAGACAGTAATGAAAACTTGAGACACCTTGTCCTTCCAGAAGAAGAATAATCTCATCCCACGGTGAAAAGAGTAAGTACAGAGTAATTCTCAAAAACTCCCCTAGAATAGTCTCATAATTTAACTCTCATTAAATTGCTTAAGCAAGAGGACAACTAAACTATAACCTCTCTGTCCACAAACAGGAGCAGCAAAGCCTGAGCCATGCTGTAAGATTCTTCTTTTTTTGGCCAGAGGACATAGTCTTTCTAGCAAATTTTAGCTAGGATGCTAAACAGATGCATGGATAAGATAAGACCTCATTTTAACTTCAAGTTTTGTGGTTTTAGCTCTGATTTGGGTTTTATGAACCCTAAACGGAGAGCCTGCCAGCCTAGAAATACTTTCGACAGGAGAGGCTCGTCTCAATACCAGGCTCTCCCAGAACTGGCTACTAAGAGCTCTCAGCCAGCCCGAGCTGGGAGTTTGCCAGGATAAAACCATCCTTCCCTCCCAAGTCCTCGTTCCATGGAGTGTCCCACAAGGCACTCATGACTATATTAGGCTAATGTCCCTCCAGCCATCTTAGGAGGCTATAAAAACCAAAAGAATAAGGTTCTCCTGAGGTTGCTCAGCAGTACAAGCACAGTTTTGCAAATCAGGGTTTAAAGGGAACCTTTACCAACATACTCAGCTTTAGAGATAATTTGCACATTATTATCACTGAATGTTCTTCAGCTTTGCAAAGCCTTAAACTCACCTTGATCGATTACGCAAGTCTGTCGGGAGGTTTTCACAAGGGCTGGATAGTCTCGGTAGTAATAATCTATGTAAGCTTCAAGTTTCAAGTCCCTAGAATGAGAGAAATCAGGTAGAAATTGGGTAGAAATAGCAAATACAAACCAGGGAGATGTTACTGGGCCTCTTAAACACAGATCTGTAAATGCAGGCAACACAACTTGAAGGTGGCTGTGACGTGAAGGTGCAGCCACTGGCTGCACTAAGATGCCACAAACGTCAGAATATCTGACAGATCTCATGAGCTGAGCTGTGACCATACTGTAGAAAAAAAACCCCACAAGCTGCAGCATCTAAGACTTATGAAATCGCACTGATGTTGGGAAGGGGCCAGAACCATCTAAGATTTGCTACAGCAAAGAGCTTTAAGCACAGAAAGGTTTTAAATGTTCGTTCATTTTTTTCAAATACAGAAAGATCTGCTCAACTTTTGCAGTCCCCAGATTCCTCCGAAAAAACAATACAGGCCCATCATCAAGAGACACGGTGTGGCACGTAACACCCGCCATTCGTCATGGGCATACCTGGCCAGCTGGACCAGAAGAACAACAAGCGAACGAATTCCTTCTCCCATGAGACTATTCAGTTTGAGCTCCTCGTAGATGAGATGAAGAACAAAGAAAATAGCAGGAATATGGGTGAAAAGGAGGGTTGAGGAATCCAAACTCAGGCTCTGTGAAAAGTCATCCTTTGGAGCTGAAACTTCCAGAGGGTCCAGTCGCAAAGCTTTGGCAACAGGATGAGACTCAAAATTCTTATGGTAATCAGAGCTCAAAAGGTATTCCCAGTCCTAGACCAAGCAAACAGGGAACAGAGGCAGATGAAATATAATACTCGGTGTTTCCTCTAGTCTGCCTTTAAAAAAAACCAAACCAACCAACCAACAGCACACCAAAGCTCTAATTTGTAAAAAATAACGATTTCTTACATCATCTGACCCTGTTTCTGATGGTCTAGCCTTCTTTGGAGCAATAACTGGTGAAAGCGATCCTTCAAAATCAAGCTGCAAGAAATAAAAAGGTCCAACTGAAATCCCAAGGTTGAATCGTCAATAGTAACTTTAAGTGAACAATCAACAGAAACTTTCAGTGCTGTAATTAAAAGAGCACATGGAAAATCTTCTTTAGGAAAAAAGAATCCAAGTTGTGATTTGTGCTTCTAGCAAAAATAGGCGTAAAGTGGTTAAGGTGAACCAAATCTTTAATGCATCAGTGTCGGTCATGAAATGGAGTAAAATCTTCATTGTTTTCATTTGACCCAGGCAGTTGGTGGTAAGTGCCTTGTAAGTACGTTTCACGATAAACACAGCCTAAAATATACTGGAAATTTAGCAATACAGAACTGACTCGATGGCATCTTGTTATTTAAGACAAGGTACAATCTATTTCTGACACAACTCAGTGTCTCTCCAACCATTCTGAGGACTTTGTGTCAACATAAGCTTGGGAAACAATCGCGTGAGCTCGCTTACGTTACGTGTCCAGCAGAGTCTCTCTGTGTTGTAACCCATCATATTCATGAGACACGTCACAAATAAATTCCATTCCGAGTGATAGCTTGGTCCTCCTGGAGCATTATAAGCGTTGTACCACTTGACAAGCATCTGGACCGCGACCTCCTTGGGCAGGATGGCTTTGACCCCTTGCAGGCATCTTTTCACTGTTGGAAAAGAAAGAAAGAGGAAAAAATGAGGTTTGTTTTCCATCTTATCTCCTGGTACTTCTTCAAATCAGTGCTACAAGTCTCTGCGGGCCCTCTTATTGGATCTACTTTTGACTCTCTGGCAAGGCTTCCAATAAAAGCCACACCACACAACCTCTAACAGCCGTTTCTTTAGTTCAGGCTAAGCACAGCCCCTCTAATTCACCACAAAGAGGGGAAAACCGGTTCCTTTCTGCTCATTACCGAAACCAGCCTGTGTCTGAACAGGCAGCTCAGCCCTTCCTCCAGCAATAACATACACAATTATAGAGAGCAAAGCAACGCAACCTGAAGAACACAGAAGTTCTGAGAGCGGGTGAAGCACTCAAAGCACCAGAGCACACCTAAATAAATGGTAGCGGCTGTGGAAGGTAAGTTAACAGAGCTCGGAATACGTGAATACCTGAATCACTACAGGCTAAGCTATGCTTAAGCTACTTTAAAAAATGAATCCTCAGAAATCAGGGAACCTATTTCATACGCTGGATTCGGAATCATACCTAGTTCTGAAGTGGCGATTTCAGGAATTGTAATCCGAACCATTGTATTATTGCTGAGCTCCTGAAAAAAAATATTAAAAGGGTAAGAATCAAATTATGACATGCATAAAGTAAATCCAGGGTCCTTTTCTATCAACTCAGATCTCATTTATTTATTAAGCATATTTCTAATTCCATTTGCTACACTAAAGATTTGCAACCTCAGACGCCAGCTCCACAAAACACTCAAAATAGATCTTGAGCTGACTCACTGGAGAGAATCAATTAAATCATGTCACTTCCGGAGGATTCTCCAGAGAGGAAAACGTGGCGTGGTATTCTGCTGTTGACCAGGAGCTGTTAGCAACCTCTCGCTACGCAGCAGGAGTAAACTTGCCCCTCATTTGGCTTTGCCAACAAAGTGTTGACTCAAACGATGGGCGAATACCTACTAAGGTCACTCTGTTGTGGACAGGATCTCTCAGAGCATGAATGAAGGTCCCAAGCTGCTGAAAAGTACAGTCTTCCATGTAAGTGGAGTCATGAAGCTTGGAAGAATCCCTCAGCTCTGGAACCGGTGACAAAAGCACACCCTGAAGAACGGTAAAAAAGATTGCTTAGAAGGGCTGAAATAAGAGGATCCCAGCAAAGGGCAGCTAAAACTGCCACCTGTCTTGTATTATTAAGTATTTTGAAAACAACGGTAAGTCTTTCCAATCCCTGCCACAGAAATCATAAATAAATAGGGCAGCACTAAAGAGATCTTTAAGCACTGTTTATACAGGGGATTTACAGGAGAAAAAGGGAAGATTTAGCTTCACAAGACACCTTTAAAATTAGAATCGGTCAACTACTGGAACCTCTTACAACCAAACCCTTTCCGAGGCAGGGCTCCCTTTCCTCTTACCTCTTCCAGGGGCCCCAGATGCTTATTCAGAGGCTTGGATGGAGTGCTGACGCTATCCAAGGGAGTGCTTGGGCGAGGCATCTGGCCGGACATTGTCAGGGATGGAGCAGGCAGCCCCGGAATAAAAACCTTCCCCACCTTTGTGTGAACAATACGTAGGAAAAAAAAGAGTTGGTTTTCACGCCTGTGACAGAGTATCCCTACAGATTTTCAGAAGATGCTTTAATTATCTTGGATGAATCGCGCCCATCCTAACAACAGCCCATCATAAAGCAAAATAATTTGACGTCTAAAACTATGTGGCACGCGCCAGAGAAGTTTGAAAGTTTTTTTGCCCTTATTTTCCATCTTCTGGGGAGTTTTCTTTCTTCAAAAGTGTTGTGTTGCTTCAGTATTTTGCTACCACTGAAAACAAGCTCAAGAGATTGTACCACAAGGCAACACTGATTCTTCAGAAGTACCTTTCCAGCCACCTTCCCAAGCCAGCAGCAGTCTACAGTAGCTTAAAACAACGCCCTGTGATGCACACAGGACCCCTCTGCACAGCCCAATTTATTCATAACTAAAGATTCAAACATTTATTCTGGGATAGAACAACTGTTACTTACCCGAACCACCCCAGAATAAAGCACTAGAATTCCACTGCCTTCCAGAACCAGCAGCGTATCAATTCCCTGTAAGAACCAAATAGAAGGAGCTGAATATTCTGTTTAAAAAGAAAACAGTTGGGCAACACAAGCGACCAAGGAGGACGCTCTGCAGTTGACGGTCCACGCAGAGGTAGGTACCTGCACTGGAGCTGCATCCTTTGCTGGAATATTGGTAACAGAACCAAAGATCAGCTGCGACTTATCGTTGCTCTCCTGAAATTTTACACACCTAGAGAGAACGAGACGAAACATAAAAGGATTGTCCAGTCCGTTGTTGCAGAACGGAGACAGAAAATTAGGAGCGTTGCATGATGCAGTTACTTTTACTGTGGTGTACCTGGTTCCTTCCTTTGCCCTGCTAGTCAAAATTAATTTTACTCTGCTTGTCTAATTAAAACCCCCAATGCACTTCTAAAGATGAGAACAAAGAAGAACACCATTCAAAAATCACACACAATGTTCTCTTGCGGCTTCAGTTTCATTTAAATAGCCCAAACCACGCATGCCACCACAGTTAAAAAAACATCATATGAGATGTAGCAAATGTTGTCATAACAGATCCCACTAGCTGGAGGAATAAGGATGTTAAAAACCGTATCCTGCTGGTGATTTTTAGGGCGCTCCTCTTTGTTGGCCCGTCCCAGGACAGGGATGCTCACCGCAGCTGCAGCTGGGATTCCACTAAAAAGCACAAGAACTTCTGCCCACAAAGGTCTGTGGTAATAAACACTTTGGACGCTTGGGAATTCTTCTCTCTGTAAAAGAAAACGTAATGGTCAGCGCGCTGTTCAGGCTACTACAAAAAGTATAATTGGGTAAAACAAAGTGTGGTCACGCTGGACTTTGTGCGTCAAGTTCAGAAGGTGCCAGTCTCAGTTTCAGTCGTTACTCTTACAACTGATTCTCTAGCACCCCACCAGTGAAAATCCAGCGCTTGTCAAAGACCTGACCTCGTGTTTGTGACGGTTTCTGTCCACAGGTGATCAATGCAGAGCTCGGGCACAATCGGCTCGGTTTCTGGCGCAAGGAAGGAGTCGCTGCAGGTGCTGTTTGGCGAATGGGTGATACTGTGCCGCTTCGGTGACTGAGCGCTACCGGAGAAGTTGAACCTCTGCACCCCGGAGAAAGAATGCACTCCCAGGGCAGGGGAATGAGAGCGGCTGCAAGCGAAGACAGAGGACACCAGTGAGAAGCAGATTTTCAAACTCAGGTACTGAATCCCACGCTGGTAGAGACTTTAAAAACAAACCGAAGCCACCCTGAAGCAGTGGCTCGTTCGGTGTTCGTTTCCTATAGCAATACAGTCCCCCCGCGTAGGAAAACAATTCTCTAATTAATTGCCAGTCCTCCCTATCACAATCCAACAGATGAGATTTCAAAAAAAAAAAAAAATCAACATTTTAAGTTGCATGGTCCATTCCACTGAAAATCTTCCCCAGTCTGGTCCCTCTAAATACGGCTTTCTGCAGGGAAGCCAACCAAAACCACTGCTGGGACTCAAAGAACCTGCAGATGGTCGCCAGCTCCACCACAGACTGGCTGCATGCTGACAGAACAGCCTCTTTGGCTCTTGCACACTCATCGCCCTCCTGTGCTATCGTGATAATAACACCCAATGTCATGAGAGCGTTCCAAGAGGGCTTTCAGCTGCACCAGAGACACCTGCACCATGGATGGACAAACTTGTAACAGCAAGACAGACAACAACTCCAGATGTCCATCCTATTCCATATCTCGTATTCTTTGGTATTGTCTGTCTACGCATCAGGTTCAGCGCCCACCTCAGAGCAGCCATGTTGGAGATGGACGGCGAGCGGGACTGCATGCTGGGCGACGACACCGATCTGCTCTGGCTGTGGATAGACGAGTAGTTCTGGAAAGGGGAGCCCACGGGAGAGTCGCCTTTTGAGAAGCTTCTGAGGTGAGTGGTCAAAGAGCTGCTAGTGGCCATGTGCTGCGGCGTGCCCATCTGCTCTGAGAACTTCAGCACTGTGTTCTGCTCCTGGGAGAGAAAACAGAGCTGTCTGTGCACGAACAGCACATGGGCAACAGCGACCAGGAAGACCCTCAAGTAGCTTCTTTCATCAGCTGGGTATTAAAAATCTATGCCTAGGTAGGTGCTCAGCCTCAGAAGTTCTTCCCACCAACCATGACTCCCTCAGAGTCACAAAACACTTCTTCAGCTTTCAGGGCAGTGTCTGAAAAGCTTTTCTTACAGAACACAACAGTTAAGAGTCCAAACCTCCTGCTACAACGAATATCATGACATACTTCATGGCCATCACCATCATGTGATCTCCCCAACCGTGGTACAGGCAAATACATTAAAAACTACTTAAAAAACCCCACCGGCCACACCAAGAAACATCTTAGTCTCCTAGAAATAAAATAAATCACAAATACCAGGCATTTCTAACACACACAGCCACGAGGGCACGTAAATGCACGGATTTTTGATAACGATTAATTTGTACCTCTGGCTTTACTCTCCGAAGAGCCCAAACCGTGTGTAAACTCTGCACAGTGTCGTAGGTCATCACGAGGGAAGGCTTGGTGCTGAGAAACACGATCCTCATGGTGTAATCGGCGACGTACTGCACTCGGGCAGAGCCAAACACACCTGCTAAGGAAGCGGTGAATGTCGGTTAAGGCGAAAGGACCGTTTCTGCAGCAGTATTATCAAAGTTAGCGTCCCTCACACCCTCCTTGCAGGAGGGATTACTGGCAAATTTTGTAATACAGAAAATTTTGTAAACAGAAAACACACTCGAGTGACACGTTAACATTTGATGCCAGACTGGCCAGACTCCAGGTGATGCATTAAAGACATGAACCTACCTCCAGACTTACAGACAAGTGGTGTTATCTCATCTAACGGGTGTAGCATGCTGAACATCGTAGGCAAGGGCTCTCTAGAAAGAAACCAAGCAAAGTACCTTCAAAAAACGAATGCCAACGAGCGTAATTGTTCTCTCTCATAGCTGGTACGTGTGCTGCCATCCCCGAACAGCTCCCCAGACCTCAACAAATCAGAGCCTGAAATCTAAGAGTAGAGCTACATATTCCCTTCACAGAAGGTTGTTAAAAGAGTAGAGGCAGGCAAAGGCTGGTGTATCAAACGGGACAATTAGGTCTTGGTTTACATCTCAGAGCACTTGAGAGTGACCCCACCTGGTGGCCAGATGACAGATTTGGGTAGCCCAAGCCAACAGAGCTGGCACCAGCCGAGTTCGGAGGAGAAGTAGTAAGAGGAGAAAGCCCTTAGCTCAGACTCAGCTTAGGAGTTTAGGCTGCACAGCTCCCAGGCAAGCATACGGCCATCAGGCCATCTGTACCCACCACAGAGCAGCAATCAAGCCACCCGTCTGTGCTGGCAGTAGCAAGAAGAGGAATTCTCACGGAAGGCCAGCTTGAGTAGCATCAGTCATGATTTTTTTGCAATGAACGAACACTTTCAGGACCTCTTTTTCTAATGCAAACTCTTCTGGGGGCTAGAGAATCACAAGTGCCTGGAATGGACTCATAAAGCCCAAGGGAGAGCAAGTGGCTGTATTAAAGCTCCTCATCACCACACGATCCAGCTCCTCACTCTGCTTCCCAGCTGGATGCCCAGCCACAGGGTCTATGATTCTCACAGGATGCTCCCGACACTGAAAGCATCCTGGACCTGAGAGCAAATGTCTCCATGACAACCCCTCAGTGAACCTCCCAGTCATCCATCACAGCCTGGAACCAATTCGCTGGGCAAACCTTAATGAAATCATCCCAGTAACACCCACATCGTGCCTCTCATACCCTCTTCCCAGGATCATTGCTCCCAGCTAGTTCTTCAGAAAGACAGTATCAGAGGAATATCATGAATTGTCAGTATTGGGCCTCTTCCTGCTCCTTCCTGATGTTTCACCTGATTTCACCCATCCCCATCATGAACACACAGATCTTTTCATCATTGCTCTTCAACGCTCATGCTCTTCTATGAGCAACAGTCTACAACGAAACAATTGAAGCTGCTCATTACAAACCTGGGTGGACTTGGAGGGACTTCATGCGAAGAACTGCTGCGCTCAAACAACAAACCATATTTTGTTGGCCAGACGTTTGCGACCTATAAAAAATGACAAATACGTTCATGACCAAAACAGAAATGCAATCAAGTGTTTACTATGCTCAGGTAGCCACCCCCAGCAGTATTTTACGCACACTTCCCCACTCCAACACAGCGTGCAACCAGGCAACAAGCTCATTTATGGACAAAAACCAAAGGACAGCACTTACCTGAAAGGGTAAAGCAGTGATGTAATCCTTTCCTTCTATGCTATGCACATTTATACAGGAATTCTGCAATATGCAGATACATTTCTCTACTAGCTCATCACTGTCTGAAACTGAGGAAAAAAAAAAAAACAACAAAAAAGCCACAGTGAAGTTTTGCTCTTTCCTTAGACATCCTCTATACACAAAAGTAAACTTGAGGGTGGGGTGGCTGTCTTAACACAGCAAGTCTTGCCGATTAAACTGCTCACGCCGAGAGAGCTGGACTCAAAACACTTTGGCATTAGAGCAAGCAGGAAACTCACTCACCATCAGCTTTTTCCGATTTTTCCTGGGGTATAGTGAAGTCGCACCATAAGGCCTGAAACCAAATACAGTATAAATATTTCTGAAGAACGAGCTGATGTTGCTGTACAATCTCATCTTTTGGAATCTCCCCAAATAACTCCGCCTCAGAACAACGCTTGAAAACAGCCAGCAAGTATTTATTTAGCTAACACCCAATCATTCAGGCGCTGCTTTTTTTTGACATTTTCCTACCTGCAGAACAGGGCTGTCGACAGTGAAAGCCTTATAAACGGTAGACGCTTGGTTTTTACTTCCTTTGCTCCAGATGACCATATTGCTGGCCACGTACAGCTCCTCATCATAGTCCACCTCTTCCCCGACATCGCTGACGCCCTTCCTCAACTGCCAGCTTTCCTGAAAACCAATATTTTTACAGGAAGGTAAAGCTACACGCCCTGCCAGCGCGATCGCAGCACCCAGTCGCGGTTTGACCAATTTATTTAGGATTACAGAGTAGAAAACCAGGCCAAGCCCCCCCTCTCCCGCCCGCGCTGCCTCCTACCCGCTGCCGCTCATGGATGGTGACCTCCCGGAGGGACCCCACCAGGCCGGCGGCCCCGTCGGAGGAGCAGAGCTCGGAGGCGGGCTGCAGCCTCCGGAGCTGGAGGGTGAGGGCGCTGGGGTGGCGCCGGCAGTGTTCGCGGCCCCGGGGGGCGAACTCCTGCAAGTCGCCGGCCGCAATCATCGTCGCCCTCTCG
Source organism: Coracias cyanogaster (assembly GCA_033124195.1). NCBI lineage: Eukaryota > Metazoa > Chordata > Aves > Coraciiformes > Coraciidae > Coracias > Coracias cyanogaster. The sequence goes on along the minus strand of JAVSBS010022243.1, from coordinate 1,517 downwards.
TCAGAGTGGTCCGACATGGGGGCCCGATATCCTCATTATTTCTGAGAGGGGAGGGACGGACGCGCACACCCGCCGCGACCAGGCTCGCCGGGGCTGGGGTGACCCGGGGAGCGGGGGGCTGCGGCTCCTCACAGGGGCGCCGGCTCCTCACACGGGCGCCGCCATCTTGCCGCTCCCGCCCTGCCCCGCGGCGCGCGCGGGGGATGCCGGGAGGGAGAAACGGCGGCGGCCAAGGCGGGAAAGGGCTCGGGCCTCAGGCCGGGCCCGGGATCCTGAGAGGAATCCTGCTCAAAATGCCTTTTTCGCGTTGTGTAATCACAGAGATCTTTAAAGCGGAATCGCTGAGGGGTGCTGCGGGCTCCCAGTGTGTCCTCCCCAGGCAGCAGAGTGCTGGTGTCGGGTTGGAGTTAACTTTGAGGCTGAATAAAGGTTTGAGAACTGGTCTGAAACCAGCATAACAGGACTGGAAGGCTCCTAAGACTAAAGGATGGAGTGGCCTTGAAGATTAAAATAATCAGAAAGTGCAGTAATTAAGAGGAGTATCTACAGAGAGGAAAATTACCTCAACTCTGGTAGGTTAGGCCTCGTTGTGGCCTCCCTACATAAACCAGAGACAGACTGGGACAAAGGTCAAAACATCAAGATGTCTCCGGCATAACCTGTGGTGATTTTAGTACTAAAACACCCACCTCTAGCAGGAGAACTTAAATATAAATGTTCTATCTTAGTAGAGTGGACTAGGTAATAGTGTAATGAATTAGGTAATGGATGGAGCACGTGTACAAGGATTTATGTGATGTAAAACCATGCAACTGACCATATGTAGTAGATTTTCTCATTGCGCTGTTTATAAACTGCTGCTGTTTGAGTTCACGGGGCTGGATTTGCAATTTGCACCTATTTCAGCAGAACGGAAATACAGCAAATATCTCGACACTGTGTGTCCATTGGCTTTGCACAGCAGGTGAAGGACCCTTTCCTTTGGCTTTGCACAGCAGGTGAAGGACCCTTTTCTTTGGCTTTGCACAGCAGGTAAGGAACCCTTTTTTGGGGGACTACACAGGCATCTCAGCCCTCTGCATGCCTATCCCTTTCCCACCTCCCATGGCAACTTTCCTCATTAACTTGGACCTGTCTCACACCTTATGAACCTAATTGTCACTTCTAACGGTAGCCAGCAAATAGCCAAATGACTGTCCTCTAAATCTCTGAGGCTTGTGAGAAAATCCCCCCTTTACAGCCAGGCCCATATTTCTGCAGTTAAAATATTTTCATAGAATCACCGACTGGTTTGGGTTGGAAGGGACCTTTAAAGCTCACCTAGTCCAACATCCCTGCAGTGAGCAGGGACATCTTCAACTGGATTTTCATAGAATCATAGAATGTTTCAGGCTGGAAGGGACCTCTAGAGGTCATCTACTCCAACCTCCCTACACAAGCAGGGACATCTTTACCTAGGTCAGGTTGCTCAGAGCCCCATCAAGCCTGACCTTGAATGACTCCAGGGATGGGGCCTC